>PVJO010011352.1:0-60023 GCA_004026905.1 Hystrix cristata | reverse complement strand
TGTCTGGTATCTTGGTGGGCTGTTCAGTGGGCAGCGAGGGGACAGCCCTTGGGTGAGGTCAGAATGCACAGCAGCCTGAAGGACAGGAACAGCTCTGTATGTGATTGATGGTAGAAAGCATGAGGCTGTAGAGGCCACAGTGGGAAGTAGGCGCAGAGATGGGGGCCCAGGCCAGAATGAGGTTCGGGAAACTTCTTGCATGGGGGGGGACTGATAATGAGGGAATGATCGCCCTTCTCCTCTCCCAAATGTGAGGTTTTGCCTCCTCTGTCTCGTCTCTCTGGGGTTCCAGTGGCTTCTTATGGGGAGGTGTCTGGGCAGCAAGGGTTTGCGAGGGCAGCATCGGGTGGGGGCAAGTGACCTGGGGAGACTCAGGTGTGGACATGTACTCAGGCACCTGGAGAGCTGGCCCTGCACTTGGCTGTTAGAGTCGCCACCCAGGTGTCCTTGCCCCTAGTGGACTTCATCATCCAGAACGGGTAAGAGCCTACCCGCCACCTACCCCCCTCCTCACCCTACCTCTCCTCTCGCTTTCCTTTTCCCTCTCTCCCTGATTCTGACCCTCTCACCTGTCCCCCTCCTTGCTCCCTTCCCCAGTGGCCACCTGGACGCCAAGGCTGTGAATGGGAACACCGCCCTACACTACGCTGCACTCCATGGCCAGCTCGACTGCCTCAAGCTGCTGCTGAAAGGGAGAGCTGTGGTGGGCACAGGTGCAGCTAATTGTGCCCATCAGACTGCGGTGCCCACTGCCCTTGGGTGGGGCTCCCTGCCTGCTTCTTGGATGAAGGGCACTGATAACAAGCGCAGGCTTTACAGACAGACAGGCTTGCTTCTGACTGCCTCTGTGTCCATAGGGGTCTGCCATGCGTCTCCAGAGCCTCAACTTTCTCATCTGTAAAATGGGAGTGATGCCATAGACTTTGTTGGCCTGCTCAAAGGATTAAATAAAATGTTGCTGAAACTACCTGGCACAATAAATATTAGCCGAATCTGGGTAATACTGATTGCAGTAGTTACTGCTAATGTGCCAAGTGATTTATACATATTAATTTGATTCTAACAACCTGGTTAGATAGATTCAAATATCATTAATTTTATGAATGACACGGTTAAGGCCCAGAAAGGTGAAGTAACTTACCCAAGGCTACATAGCCAGGAAATGGCAAACCCAGACATTCTGATTCCAGAGCCCCGTCTTACTCTGTAAGCTGTTGGGCTTCCTCCACCCTGACTGTGACTCCCACCTTTACCCCCTCACAGTGAACGAGGCAGGAGAGACAGCTCTAGACATAGCCCGGAAGAGGCAGCACAAGGAGTGCGAGGAACTGGTGAGTCTAAGGGAAAGGGCTGCCCTCTGACCCTTCCTCTCCCCTCGGGGGCCTGACGTCTGATCTGGAAAGCCTGTTTCTGGAAGCTGGAGCAGGCGCAGGCGGGGACGCTCGCCTTCCCACTGCATTTGGACTACTCCTGGGGACTCTCCGAGCCTGGCTCTGACAGTGAGGACGACGAGGAAGAGAAGGTGGGGCCTAGCCTCCTCCCCAGCCCCTGTCCCGCAGGCCTAAGATGGCAGAAGGAAAGCCAGAATGGGCCTGCTGTGAGGAGGGCAGGCTGAGCTGGGGAAACAGGCTGTCCTTGCCCCACAGCACTGCCCTCTGAAGCCCCCGGCCCAAGCCCGCTGGGCCAGCGGGAGGCTGGACCTCAGCAACAAGACCTATGAGACCATCAGCAGCCTGGGACCAGCCACCCCGCAGAGCCAGAATGAGGACTGCCCCCCGCCCTTGCCAGTCAAAGCCTCTTCTCGAACCACGGTCCAGGGGCGTGCAGGCCATACCAGTGGAGGTAGAGTTGGTTGCCCAGAAAAATGCCTACTAGGTGCTGGGGCACTGAGCCAAGAGTGATGTGCACTGGTCCACGCTGTCCTCACAGTCATTGGCAGGTGGGGGTTACCATCCTCCCCTTAAGGGGAGAGGAAGAGAGATGTTATGGGATTGGCAAGGTCCTGTAGCTAATCAGCCTCAGATGTGGGATTCAAACCCAGGTCTGTCTCATTCCAAGTGACTCAGCTCTTACTCCACATTCCTCATCCTTTCACTTAAATAAAAAGAGACGAGAATTTATGGCGCATCCACTGCATCCAGGGGACTGTCAGGACTCATCTAGTGAGGAGACAGAAACTGGAACGTGGGGGTGAGGGTGCAGCTCAGTGGTAGAGCACTTGCCTAGCATGTGCTGGCGCCCTAGGTTTGAGCCCCAGGAATGCGATTGACTATAGTATAAGGCTCCCTGGGATGGAGAACGTTGACCGTTGACTGCTGTTTCTCCAGTGCCGCGCTCCGCTCCTGGCTGGCCGTGCTCAGGAACTACTCATTGACTGGGGAGAGCAGGCTTGTTCTGGGAGGTCAGGGGAAGGTCGGGGCCGGGCAAGAGAGCCAAGGTGATGAGCAGAAGCAGAACAGTGACCAGCTGATGTGAATGCACCCTGCGGGTGAAGGAGAGAAGTGGAGAGGTGGAGGGGCAAGGTGGGTGGAGAGAACCATGGTAGATCCTAGAGGCCAAAGACTGCTTTGATACGGAGCAGAGGAAATGATAAAAACAGGCTTTATCACTTCTGGTTCCAGATCGTTCCGAAGTCTCCAGCCTGAGTTCCGAGCCCCCTGAGGCCTCTGAAAGCCCCAGCAGCCCAGCCTCCTCCTCCTCCAGCCTCACAAGTCCTGCAGAACCCGGAGGGCCCAGCCAAGCCCTTCCCAGCTCTGAGGAGGGACTCCGGGAGGCCCCAGGCACCTCCCGACCTGGCCCAACACCTGGGACCACCCCCTCGGAAGTGTACCTCCCCGTCAGGTTCAGGTGGGTGAGGGCCCAGCTGTGTGACTGGGAAGTCTCCCAACCTCTCTGAGCATCCATTTGTTTCCCTGCCTCTAAAAGTACCTGCTGCAGGCTGAGGATTCAGCTCAGCGATTAGAGTGCTTGCCTTGCAAGCACAAGGCCCTGAGTTTGATCTCCAGCACCAAAAAAAGTGTAGTAAAAGTACCTGCTCCAAGACTAGGCCACATACCTGCTCTGGGGCCCATTCTGTAGGCTGAGATCCTGGTCCTTGGATGAAGGGTCTGGTGCACCTTCCTCTTCCCCAGCCTGCTCCCAAGTCTTCCCTGAGAGTGTTCACTTCGGCAGCACATACACCAAGTCTTCCCTGAAACCCTGGCTGCTGAGGTTGGAAGGGAGAAGGCTTAGCCCCACCCGTGTAGTTTGTGTCCTCAACGCCAGTCCAGGATTCAGTCCTATGTTTTCCTTGGACAGCCTTTCTCTACAGTTTGGGGAAGCTGGACTTGAGGATACCTCTAGAGCCCCCTGGGGTTCAGTTCCAGGCCTCAGGGTCTTGTGGACTCCGCCCTCCCATCCTAAGCCCCCCACTTACTGTTCACAGGGGCCCAATCTCCTCATTCTGAGGGTCTCTGGGAACTATGGGGACATTGACCTCTCCCTGCCTTCCAGCTCGGAGAGCACTCGCTCCTACCGGCGGGGGGCTCGGACCCTGGAAGATGGTCCCTCAGCCCGACAGCCTCTGCCCAGAAGGAATACACCGGTAGGAGTTCAGGGACTGTGGTTGGAGGGGCAGGGTACAGAGCTGGTCAAAGACGGGCAGAGTGGGCTGGGAGACATCCCCTAGATGGGGGCACAAACATATGGGTCCAGCTGGCCACCATTTGGCTAGTCCCTGTCCAGTCCTCCTTCTTCCTGCTGCAGCCCAAGACTGTAAATCTGAGGAGAACCCAGGCCTGAGGGACAGCAGAGGTAACAGGGCCCGAACTGTGGCTGCTCCCCAGGAGAGTGTGCAAAGCTGTGTCTCAGGGCCAGTCGCTGAGACAAGGCACCGCTTGCCTACAGAGGAGGTGGGATTAGGCAGGTGGTGCACCTCACTCTTCTCTCGTCCAGGAGACACAGGGACTTCCGGATCCAGGCATAGAAGGATGTGACAGGGACAGGGCAAGAGCTACCGCCTTCATCTTGCTCCTCCCCACTGAATCACAGTCTCCAGCATTTACCCATGTGTAGTTGCACCTGCGTGGGGGCAAGGGCCAGAGCTCTGGGAAGGGAGCCTCCTGTCCTCCTGCCACCCTGGGCATTGCTCAGGGATGGCACTGGCCATTTGTGCTGGGAGTGGGGGAGTGGGTGAGGGCAGAGGCAGGAGCTGGCTCTCTGGGGCATCATTGTCAGCCTATCAAAGTCAAGCCCCCGGTACACATCTGTGTCTACATCCTGCTTCCACTCTTGCCCTGAAACCATGTATCCATCACCAGGCAGCTAGCTGATGCCACTTGTGGCATGTGTGTGATAGTAAGAGCCCAGGCTTTAGGGTAAGGAAGCCTTGAGTAAGTGGCTTTGCTTCTTTAAGCCTCAGCTTCATCATCTGTAGAACAGGAACATTTTATCTGTCCCATGAAATTGAGTGAGATAACAGGTGCTTAGAAAATGCCGGTTTCATCTTGTCTTTCCAGGTTGGCTTCGCTGAAGGAGATGGCTCAAACACGGGTGTTCTTCCAACAAGTTCTTTGTAACTTGCGCAAGACTAGGTCCTCACTGGCCTCAGCATGGCCTGTGCTGGCCCCGAACATTCAGAGCTGGGACCTGAGCCCGCAGAAGTGGGAGCTGAAGCATCCTTTCTCTTCGTTCTTGCTTTCTCTGTCCCTCACAGCCTTCTTCCTGCTGTGGACCATGCCCCTGCCCAGGACAGCTGGGCCTCCATATTGGGGCTGACAGTGGTTCTTCTATTCTATCTCATTACCCCTCAGGGCCGGGGTAATGAGATAGAGAAGAAGATGTATCTTGTACCTGGATCTGAGCCCTGAGCTGGCTTCAACTACAGAACCCTCCATCCCTCATCAGACCAGGACTGTTTCTCCCTTCAGTCTGGGGCTGCAATCGGACACACCCTCCTGCATCATCCTCTTCCAGACCGGGGACTGTCTTCTTGGCCTCTTCTTAGTTCAACAGTCCTTAACTGAATTCCATCTCTCTGCCCAGGCCTGCGCTAGGCACTGTTGATGCCATGTACATGAGGCAAGGGTCCTGCGGGCGTGGTCCCTTGCCAGGAAGCTGGTCTGAAGGACTGCATAAGAACATGCAGCACCATATTCCAAAGGATGGTTCTGGGCTCAGGGCAGGCCCAACAAGCAGCTGGTTCCCATTAGTGGTCTGCAGCCCATTGTTGTTCTCTTGGCAATACCGATGCCGTACTGCCTATTAAATAAACATTCTGACTGCCTCTCTTTTGCGGACAGCTGCTGGGTGCTGGGCTGAGTAGGGATGGGCTGGGCCCAGCAGGGCACCATAGGGTGGCAGGGCCAGTGCAGCAGGAGACTGGACTATTCATCTGGAGCCGTACTGCTCTGTAGTCCCACAGAAACAGGATTACCTTCTGAGCCCCCAGCATCTGGTTTTGTTCATCTCAGACTTGTTATTTCAATCATCTGTAATAAAGAATTTCTGGGGGTAAATTCCATTGGCTTCATCTCTGAAGAGTAATGGGGAAAGGGAAAGAATCTTGGAGCTTGGAATTCTTTCTCTGACCCTGGCAAGAGAGACAGTCTGGTGTGCAGCAGTGGTTGTGGTACAACCAGGGACAGTTTGGCCCTGGGGACATTTGGCACAACAGAAGAGTTCCCAACTGGAGGCTGCTACTGGCATCTAGTGGACACAGGTCAGGGACGCTACTAAGCAGCCTATACTGCACCATGTGTTAGTCAGTTTTGTGTTGCTATAACAAAATGGCAGACCTGATACCTTCTAAAGTAAAGAGGTTTATTTAGCTGACAACTCTGCCATCATGCCCTCCTCATGCTGCTGGAGGGTCCAAATAGCACGGTCCTGGCATCCTGGCCTAGCTCCCCACTGTCAGCTCCATCATAGTATAGCCAAGAAACAGAACCAGCTGAGTGCAGAAGGAGCAAGGAGGACCCACTCGGTAATAACCCTTTCCTGCCAGCTCTAACACTCTGGGAGACCAGCACAGTATTGGTCCCTTCCAAGGTGGAGCCTCCTTGACCTAATTACCTTTCACTAAACCACCTCCTCTTAAAGTTTCTACCACCTCTCAACATCATGACACTGGGTGCCAAGCTTCCAGCACATGAAGCCCGGAGGGACACATTCAGACCGTCCCCAAACCACAGCAACAGGTCACCCCCACAAAAATGAATTAGGGAGTTCAAAGTATTCATACTGCTGAGGTGGTAGAGGAAAGAACGCTGGACTAGATGCCTGGAGGCCTGGAGTGCTGGGCTTGGCCTTGGTCCCTGCCGCAGTCCCTGCTGATTGCCCCTGAGATAAGGATTTGATTGAGGGAATGTAGTTTATTTGTGGGAGGATCCCAGGAAGCATAGTGAGTATAGAGAAGTGAAACAAGGTAAAAAAGCACATAAAGAGCGTGTTGATGCAGGCTGGCCACGGCAGGCAACAAGAGCTTGACCATGTTGGGGACCTTAATCTCCATATTGTTCCACTGAGATGAAAGAAGTGGGGTGTTTACCCCCGACTCTGATCTCTTGTTGGTTGGAGGGGGTTCCTTCTGGCCATGAATTCCCTGGCTGCTCTCAAGCTTTCAGAGCTGTGGAAAGCTGTCAGAGGTCTGTCCAGGAAGTGTTTGCAGGTGATCTCTGAGGTGGGCAGGTAGGCAGAGGGAATATGATGGAGACCAAGAGAGTCACAAAAATCCAGAATTGCATCCCTCAGGGGATTACACCCTCTTTGGTCTTCAGTCTTCTCATTTGTAGGATGAAAGGGTAAGACCTGATGTTTTCTTAGGTCCTTCTGGCTCCAATGATGGAGGAGCCTGGGCTGCTTTTGATGTCACACAGCTCAGGGTGGAGACTGGATGGGTGGAAGACCGCGCGCTAGGCAAGTGCTCTACCACTGAGCCATTGTTTTGCTCCTCTCTGGATACCCAGGGATACATCAAGAAATGTATGTCAAATGAATGGATGTCTCTTCCTCTCTTAACAAACCCTTCCTTTTCTCCAAATTCCCACTTTGCATTTCAGCCCAATCAAAGTCCTTTCTTCAGAGGGGATCATACCCCAACTCTGTAGACCCCCTTAAGTGTGTCCCCCTACGCGGAGGTCAATGCTGCCCCTGTTGTTTAAAGTCTCCCTTGTCCAGCTTGTTGGGTCTAGGTCTGTCCTGCTCACAAGTCTGTCGAATGAATGAAAAAAAAAAAACACCCTTGTTCTACCTTTGGCCCCACTCACACAACAGCAGTGGAAAAACAAGTCCACACCAGACTGTCCCTGTGACCCAGACTGGGACAGGCTTCTCTGAGAAAGGAGTTTTAACCAGACACACCACACCACAGGTCCCCAGCCTGCACACTCTGTGGACCACTTTTCCTGCCTCCCCTTCAGGACCCTGAGCCCTCTCCCAGGAAGGTTATTGTCTGCCCATTAAACTCACTCGTTCAGGAAGGAAACCACAGGAAGGCAAGTGTGTGCCTAGCTGGAAGAGGCAGCCAGTTTTTTCCACCCCCTCACCCAAAATTACCCTTCCAAACCCAACCCTACTGAGTGGCACCAGCGCGACATATGGGGTATCCAAACACACCTGCTCAGTACTTCTCACCTGGGTGCCCTTATTAAGAATCCAAGCCCTTCACCACTCAGAGGCACAGCCCTGCACCTGTGGCACCCCGCAGTGAGAAAGGCACAAGTTCCCTGTAAGCATACAGACCGGAACAGCTGCTTGCATGCGCATGGCCAGGCCGCAGGCACTAAGGCATGAGCCTAACCGTAGCACAGAGTTGGACACAGCGATTAGCACCAAGCATGATTCCAGCGCACCAAGTTGTCTCCTCTTGGGCACAGGCATGCCGCTGGGCCCTCCCGCTGCGAGCTGCAACACAGGAGTCCAGAACTCTTCCCGCAGCTCCTGTGGCCAGCGACAAAGGGCCGCCTCGCTCGCCTAGGAGCCCCCCTCCTCAAATCTCCCTCCAGCTCTCCACAGCCCTGGAGACAGCTCGACCCTCTCCGCAGAGGCCCCGACAGGCGGCCGGCTGGCGCGGGCAATCTTTGCCTGGCCGAGTCCTTGAAGTCTATATTTAGTGCTCGCTGCCCCTTCCAGCCCCGAGGTTGAGAGGCGGGCGGGGAGGAGGGGAGAGCCCCGCCCCCCGTGCGTGTGTGAGTCGAGTGTGTTTGGGGCTCGCGCGGGTTGCGCGCCCTCTGCCTTGGACCCTGCCCTGTCCCAAGGCCCGGCTGCTGCTCTGCGCCCCTCGCCCCGCCGGGCGTCGGGCGTCGCGCGTCGCGGGCCAACATGGGCCAGGAAGAGGAGCTGCTGAGGATCGCCAAAAAGCTGGAGAAGATGGTGGCCAGGAAGAACACGGTGAGGCTGCAGAGTTTGGACTAAGGCCCACGCCCGCGGGAGGCGCAGTGCGAGCGAGCGGGGGCGCCCAGGGGCACGTGCGGGACGCAGGGACCCGAGGGAGGCGCGCTGGTGCGGGACTCAGGGACCCGCGGACACTTGCTGGGCACCTCGGGGTGGGCGTGTGTAAGGCCCGGGGCGCCCGGCGACCGTGCGCGTCCCCCTGGACGGGTGGCGTCCAAACCCGGGCCGCCGGTACGAGGCCTCGGAGAAGCGGACGAAGAGACTTGAACCTGGGAAAGGACTTTCGGAGTCCCGGGACTCACTGCGCGTGCAAAGCCCGGGGAGGGCGGGGGCTGGAGGCGCAACTCCTGGGTGTCCCGAGAAGGAGCAGGCAAACACGTGAGAAGGGGCGTGCCAGGAGCGGTTCTGTTTGCAACTTTTTTCTTGGCCGCGGAGTGGGGCCGGGGCGGGCGGGGCCGAACAGGTGTGGGCGAGGGACGAGGCCCGCGGGAGCCCCGGGGCGGGGGAGGTGCGCCGCGCAGAGCAGCGGAGAGGCGAGCGCGCCGCTCTGTCCCAGGGTCCCCGGGCCGCAGTCCCAACGAAAGTTAATGTTTGAGCCTCCCCGTGATCTTTGCCTCAGGCTACGGGCTGCCTGGTCGCCTGCCCCGAACAAACTTGGCCACGGGACCCCAAGGGTGTAGTCCTGTGCTGGGTGGGAAGAGAAGGGAAGGACCCCGATGGACGTGCCCTTCACCCTGCCCTGCCCAGGCTCCTCCTCTGCACACGACCCGCGATCCGCAGCCGTTCGCTGCGTCAGGACTTGCATTTCCAGTACATCCGATGACAGTAGGGGCTTGGGAAAGTGCGGGACCCTACGGGAGGTTCTAGAACTGATAAGAGTGACCAAGCCCAGAGCAAGGGGGCCCCAGAGTAGACACTGGGCAGCAATGAGATGAGTTCATTCAAAGACCAGAGCCTCAGTTTCTCCACCTCTGAGAGGATGGGGGCGGGGCTTGCCAGCAGCCAGGAAACGAGGTAGGACTTAGCAGGACTTTGCAGGGCTCACACTGGGGCCCCGTAAGAACCAGTGAATGAGACCTGCTCTGACAGGCAGGTGAAACCCAGAAAGGCACAGTGCCCACCTGCAGAGTGCCATGAGCTCCTCCCCTGACAGTCCCTACCCCTGCTCCCAAAACCCCCCCTTAAACTGAGCCTCAAGCCAGGGGAGCACTTTCCCACCAGTATCCTGGGCGGAATTCCATTGTAGGGAAATGGGTTATCCCGGCCCAGTGCCTGGCCGACCCCCCACCCCACCCTGGGACCTCTCGATGGGGTGAGGGAAGCTCAGGAAACCTGGGGAAAGGCAGCGCGTTGAAGTAGCCGAAGAGGAAGGCCCTTCTGCCCAAGCCTCCCCCTCACTCCTTTTGCACCCCGAGGCAAGCCACTCTACTTTCCTTCTTTGGACCTCTGCTTCCTCTCCTGTGAAATGGGAAGGTGGAACAGTATCCCCTGTGGACCGGTTACGGTGGAAGTGCCTGGAGCTATCTCCAGGAAAGCTGCAGAGTCCCTGCCACACAGAGCCAGTCCACAGCCACGTCTGTGCCCGGGCTTTTGGCAGCATCTGGGTGGGCACAGAGCTCTGGGCTTCTGGCCGAGGAAGGCGGGGCTGCTCTGGGAGTGAAAGTGGGCCCGCCCAGTGTGGCCAGGCAAAGGACACACTTCCTGAAATGAGACAGATCCTCCACGTCGCAGCTCAGGGCGGGCTTTGCTGCCAGTCCCGAAGTCCCAGTGACTTAGGGCTAAGTCAGATACTGTGAGCATGCACCACCCAAAGCAGCTTCCAACAGACCACCAGGCACCAACGATCACCGTCACACATACACATGGTGACACTGACAGACGTGGCCGTACACATGCAGCCACACACAATAACTAAACTGCATGTGAGACACAGTTCCTCAACGCTGGCATGACAGACATGACACATGTGACACACACTGACCACTGTAGGTACAGAAAGATACACAAAGGCAACCACACACATGTACACACAACACAGCCACACCCAGACATGCAAAGCTACAGCCTTAGCAAACAGCCACATTTATGCACCCGGACATAAAGCTGGCAACATGCAGGACAAATAGACACAGTGGAGCCTTGGGCTGCAGATCCACAGCTCCACGCCTGGACCGGGGTTCCTGCTGGCCACACACCCAGACAGACACACCCGGCAACATTTCGCTGGGCCTTCTGAACCCAGATACAACCCATGCTCATGGCTCTTGTTCCCTAGTATGATCCAGTTATACAGAGATACATGCTCATTAGTGAGTTGGAAATGGTTTAGCACTGTTGAATTTTCAGGAATTTTGCAAGCTGCCTCGTTAAGCACAGCCATTATAAAAATTTAAATTACTGGGGGGTTGAGGATTTAGCTCAGTAGTAGAGCGCTTGCTAGCAAGCACAAGGCCCTGAGTTCGATCCCTAGCACCCCCCCAAGTTAAATTATCTGCTAGTTACACGAAAAAACCAAAAGTAATGAATATTCCAAAATCATCACCTCCTAATTATTTTGCCTTTTACTACCAGCTATGGTCTAGAGATAATTTACTTCTATTAAACGTAGGGAGCAGAAGTACTGTGTCATGATATGGTATCACACAGGTATTCGCTCTTCCTGATACCTCCTTTGGTTCAGTGACAGTGGGTTGATAACTTGAAACTGGCCATAGGAAGAGTATTTACACCACAGACACTGGCAAACACTACAAGGCATGTTTTTTTTCTCCTTAAGAACTGACGGTCAAATATGGACAAGGCACGGGACCACAATGACCCCTCTGCTATTCCCTGATTGTGCCCATACAGACAGGTCTGTGTTCATATTCACACAGTTTGTACAGGGGTTCGAGCCCGAAAGCCCAAGTTTAAAGCCCACCTTAGCTCTTACAAAGTGTGTAACCTTAGGCAAATTATTTGTCTGTGTCTTGAAGTCTTTTCTGTAAAAACAGGATCATTCTGTAAAAATGAGGATGGTGAATAGGGCCTACTGTGTGGAGTTGTTGTGATGGTTCAATGCAGGTGAAATATTTAGAATAGTGCCCTACACATAGTACATAGCAAGCCTTTAGTCTTGCTTTCTGTCTGTACTGGGGATTGAACCAGGGCCTTCACACGAAGCTGTATCCCCTCCCCCCTTTTTTTCTGAGATAGGTTCTCACTAAATTGCTAAATTGCCCCTGGCTAGGCTCGAACTTGTGATCTCCCTCAGCCCCGAAGAGCACTGTGTCTAAAGGTGTGCACCGTGTCTGGCATAAACCTTTAATTAATGTTTCACGTGTAGTTTTATGTCCCCAAGTCTGCACACACACGCATCTACAGGTCACACCTCTGAAAATACGCTGAACCCAAATTCTAAAGGAGGCTAAGGACTGACAGAGCGCAGCCCACGGGACGTGGTCCAGGTTGTGGCAGGCCCGCGTTGGCAGCTACAGCCACACGAGGGACATACAGGACACAGTCAGCTGGTGCTCCCCAAAGAGCTGATGCCAGGGCAGGAGACCAGGGCTGGCTTCCAGACACTACACTTCATCTTAGTCAAAAGGCTAAGAAGCAAAAGGGCTGGTTCTTGAAAAGAAGTGGGAGGAAAGAGAAGGCTAACATGGGTCTGGGGTGTGATCGGGGCCCAGCAGCCAGATTTTCAAATCTGCACTATCCTCTTCCCCCTCCTACCTTCTGCCTTCTGCTTTGTTCATTCACACATTGATTCACTCAGGGAGCACTAGGCTGTAGGTGGCGCTCTCAGGCCTCAGAGATGAAAACAGTTCTCTCTACTTAAGAGAAATGAACACATGCACACACAGACTCCACCGTGAATGTTCCTGGTTGCAGCAGCCCCAAGATGGAAACTGCCTGAAAGTCCCATCTGTAGGTGAATGGAGAAATAAATCCTAGGAAATACATGCAATGGAGAATTGCTCTGTGATGATAAGGAAGTGCTGACCCCTGAGGCAGGATGGATGAATCTCAGAATAATTAAGCCAGTGAAAACAACCAGGGAAAAAGTGTTCATGCTAGTGTTTTTATATAAAAAGCCTTTAAAATGCAAAGTCGCCTGTAGTGACAGAAAGCTGAGTAGTGGTTGCCTGGGATTGGAGGTGGCGGGAGGGACAGACTATAAAAGGGCCCAGTGGAGCTCCTGGAGATGGAGTCTGCGCTCTTATTTTGGTTGTGGTGATGGTTTTGTGAATTTATACCTATGTCAAAACTCATCAAACCATACAGTGCAATATGTGCAGTTTATTGTATCTCCATTATGCCTCAATAAAGCCATTTAAAAAGCTCACAACACCCAGGCATAATGGTGTGTACCTGTAGTCCCAGCTTCTCGGGAGGCTGAGGCAGGTGGCTCACTTCAGCCAACAAACTGCTCGGCCTGGGCAACAGAGCAAGATCTGTCTCCAAAAGGCCCATGGCAGTCACCCTGTGGAAGCTCGCAGGTGGGACGGGAGGAAGGGAGTCTAAAAACACACTGGCAGCAATAATAAGCCAGGAAGTACGTGACTCGCCTGGAAGGCCCTTGTGGGGAGGGAGGGCACACTGGTACTAGCCACAGCAGGAACAAAGGCAGGAGTCAGGGCTGGACCCTCGCTCAACTGTGTGGTGGGACATGAAGTTAGAGAGGTGGTCTAGGCCAGAACATTTTTCCTTGTCTCTCCTTCTTTCTGCCCCATGTCTGTCCCTTGTCCATGTGTCCATCTGTATCCTCTACCCCCCTCCTCCAAGTCCACAGTTCTTACCTTGCGACCTCCCACAGGAAGGGGCCCTGGACCTTCTGAAGAAGCTGAACAGCTGTCAGATGTCCATCCAGCTGCTACAGGTGTGGGGGAGCTCCTGGGGCAGCACCTCTGGGGGGAGGAAGGGCTGTGATGGGGAGTCCTGGGGGGAATTTCTGCAGGGAGTCATGGGAATCGGGCATTTTGAGGTATAGATGTGGGAGGACCGAGGGAGACACAGAGGTGTCTTGTGGGGACAGGGTACTTTCTGGGCTTGGGGAGACCTTGGGGCTGGGGCCCTGAATACCGCCCAGTTCCCAAGGCCTTGGTCTGTGGGATCAGAGAGCTCCATGACCCAGGGAGAAGGAAAAGTCTCCCGCTTTCACATCCTCCCCAGATTGTCCACATAGCCCCCAAACTTCGTAGAAGCACACAGCTCTGGAAGATGAGCACAGGCCCAAGCTGTAGCGGCACAAGTTAGCCTAAGTAGACAGATTTAAATTCAGAGTCGCCACAGCACTGTGAATGGGGAGGGGTTCCTATTGTAGCCAACGCCCTATCAGTGACCCCCCAAGCTTTTCACCAAAGCCAAAGTTACCTGTAGGGCTGAGCCTGGGGCGCCGGGCCTCATGCAGGGAGGCAGATCAGGGCCTCAGTCATAGGAAAGCTACAGGTTTGGGGTTGTTCACCAGCCTGGGGCAGGGAAGGACTCTGGAAGCATGCAGGTTGGAAGAGGTGGTGGCCAAGCCAGGGCAGGTCCTGCCAGTTAGGGAGGCCAGTCCTGTGTGTCCATTCTCAGACTAGTCTTATCCTGCTCCTTTGCAGACTACCAGGATTGGGGTTGCCGTTAATGGGGTTCGCAAGCACTGCTCAGAAAAGGAAGTGGTGGCCTTGGCTAAAGTCCTCATCAAAAACTGGAAGCGGCTACTGGGTGAGACTTGAACCGTGTTTTTTTCCCTAGCACTAGGGAGGGGGCAGTGTCTGGCTTATAGCAGGCATTCAGTGTATGTTTGTTAAGTGACTTAATAAGTGGCAGATGGCTTCTAGCCAGAGTGTCAGCTAGTGAAGATTGCCAGTGTTGTGTATACAAGTGTGATATGTGTGGACAGGGCAGCTTTACTGTCCACGCGCCTATGTGTGTGCTCATGTGTTTGTATATATGTATAGTGTATGTCTATATGTGTATCTTTCCATGGCTATGTGTGTTGATATGCGTGCCAATGTATTTATTTCCCTGTGAGCATGTGTATTTGCACACATATGCATTTGTGTGTAAATGCGCATGTGTTGGGAGTGTGTACAGCTCCTTCCTCTCCAGAGACATTCAGCATCTGCTGCTGAGGACGCACTGAGAAACAATGTCACTTTTTGTGTTCAGATTCCCCAGGATCTTCCAAAAGACAGGAAAGAGAAAAAGCAAAGAAGAAGAAGGAGAAAGAGCTTGACCATTCGAATTGGAAGCCAGAAGTAGCCCATTCTCCACCCAGGAAGAAACAAGGGGAAGAACCTAAGAACAGGTACTTGTTTCTGGGGAGAGGGGACAGACACTTGTCACATCTTCTGTCAGCAGCTCCCTGTATACCACATCACCGAGGCCTCGTGGTGCCAGGAGGCAGATATTTATGTGTCCGCTGGCAAGATCCACTAACCCAAGGGCAGCTGAAAGCTGTGGTTTTCCATTAATTGTAGTTTATTCACACTTTACCAATCGAGTCATTTGTGCTGTAACGCTGTTGCCTGGTAATGTAGCCCGCACCCCACATTTGTCAGGTGTGCAGGGCCGGTAAGACCAGGAATTTATTTGTCTGTGGAGAACAGATGTTTGGTTAATCTTTACTCCACATTCCTATTTGGCCTGTGGCAGTCGAAATCCAAAGGAACAAGGACTTTCCCAAGATCATACCGCTACTAAGTGACAGAGTGGAATTCAAATCTTTTTGGGTCTCCACTCCTTGGGGAGAGCTACAGAACAGTTGTTTATCTCAGCTCTCTCTGTCCTTCCTTCCCTACTCTAGCCAGGGTGCCCCCAAAATCACAAAAGTCTTGGGTAGGGCTCCAATGCCATAACCACCGTGGTTATACATAAGGGAGGAAGGAGGGTTGCTCGAGATCAAGAGTTCAAGGCCACCCCGGACAACATAGTGAGATCTTGTCTCAAAAAAAAAAAAAAAAATCAGAAACAAATAAAAGCAGGTAAGTCTTACATTCTCTGTGTGACCAGATCACCCATTTCTAGCACCTAACTAAACATACCTGCTATCCAAGCTACTGTGACATTTTCGGGGTACCTGTCTGTTGACCAGGGTCTCTACTATGAGCAACTGATTGTAAGAAATTAATCAGATGAAAGCATAAAGGTCATGGTCCGTGCGTTTCTGCTGGTGTTTCTGAAACATTTTGCAAGTCTGAGCCTCTGTTTGTTTTCGCATGTTGAGGCTCCAACCCCGGGCCGGGCGTAGGCTAGGCAAATGCTCCGACTCTTCCAAGCTTTTTTAAAATGAGTATTTATCACTATTATATAAAATGATTGTTTTGTGGCAAACACTTTGGGAAATGAGGCTGTCAGAGGAGCGATTCTCAACCAGGAGGGAGCTAGACCTCAATCACCCACTCCCATTTTTGATCGTAAAAGAAATGGCTATGGCAGCAGAGATGCTAAATAGCATGCGGTGCACAGCATAGTCCCACCCAGTCAGCCTTCCCTGTTTACAGGCTCCCTACGCATGGGTGACATCGAAGAATTCAACAAAGTGCAGATCGAAAGTATTTGGGAAAAAATTATATCTCTACTGGACATAGATATTTTTCTTGTCATCGTTCCCTAAACAATATGGTATACCAAGTATTTATATAGCAGTAACATTCGGTGATATTAATAGGAAAGAACATATGAATGAATATTCGTGATTATTTCTGGGTGGTAAAATTGAGAAGTTTCTTCTTTTCTTTCTTCTTTCTGTGTGTGTGTGTGTTTGTGTGTTACTAGGGACTGAATCCCGGGCCTTTGCACTGAGCTCCATACCCAATCTTTTTTTTTTTTTTTAAACATTTTTTAAAATTTTGAGACAGGGTCTCACTAAATCATGGAGTTGTCCAGTCTAGACTTGAACTTTCAATCCTCCTGCCTCAGCCTCCCAGATCACTGGGATTACAGGTGTGCACAACTACGCCTTGCTCTCTGTTTTCTTTTCCAATAAATATGTACTAATTTTGAAATAAAAAAAAAAATGAAACTATTTTAGAGTGAAGATATATCTGTGCAATTGTGATTAACAGTATCTTCACATTCTATAGCATGCGATAAATTTTTTAAATTTGTTGTTTTTTCCCCCACAATAATCCTGTATTTCTTCTGAAATCGGACCAAATAATAGCACTTTTGAAAAATAAAGAGAGTGATAAAAATCTGTTATAATAGCCGGGTGTGAGGTGCGTACCTGTAATTTCACACTCTGGAAGGCTGAGGCAGGAGGGTCACAAGTTCAAGCCCAGCCTGGGCAACTTAGTGGACCCTCATCTTGAAATAAGAAATGAGCTGGAGATGTGTCTCAGTGCAAAGGTCCTAGGTTCAATCCCCAGTCCTGGAAAAAAAAAAAAAGAAGAAAAAAGGGGGGGGAGGAAGGGAGCAAGGGAGGGAAGGAAAATAACAGAAAAAAGAAAAGAAAAGCCATTGTAGAACTTATGGAAAACATAGACAAGTAGAAAAGAATCACCTACATTTCCACCACCCAAAGACAATCACCCTTACTATTTTGGTGTATAATTTTTTTCTATTCTCTCTTTGACTTGTGTTCTAAACCTATCACCAATTTTATAGTCTGCTTTCTAAAGTGTATTATTGGTCATATAGTTCCGTACCATTTTCCGTCTTCTGTTCCTTTCATTTGCTCACTTTGCAGTTGTACCCTACTTGGAGAACTCCAGTTGGCATTGGACATTTCTCATGGGTGTGTTCTGTTTTCCCAAAGGGCTTAGGAAGGTGCCTGGCAGGGATGCCCTGATGGTCCCAACTGCTAGTTGGACCTGTGCAGGGCGGGGAAGGGCACCTACTATTCATGTTCTGGGCAGTCGAGCACTTGTTTAGTTCTGAGCACCTCGGCAAATGAACGAGCAGGATGGAGAGGAGTCTTGTGAGGTGCAGTTAAAAGGCAAGAGGCCAAGCTCCTGGGAGCAGAGACTAAATGGACAACAGGATTTAGCTGTAGAATGGGGGTGTAGACATCCCAGTAAAGATGGCAGCCTGAACACCTGAGTTTTCCCGTGCTCCATCTCCAGATCCACTCAATGATCAAGACAGGGATTTCTTTTAAAAAGTTGTAACTATAACAGATGTGGGAGAGGAGACCTTTTGGAGAGCAGAAAGCCAAATTCTACTTGAACTTGGTCTCTTACTGTCACCCTAATCTCTGAGTGACCTGTTAGTGTGACCTGAAAAAACATCATCATCCCACTTCCCCTTCTTCTTTTTTTTTTCCCCCACTTCCTTCTTCTTAAAATATTTAATTTGTAATGCACAGGTAATTACTTACTTGTAGAAAGTTTTACAAATACTCATAGCTCAGTGGTAGAGCGCTTGCCTAGCATGTGTGAGGCCCATGGTTTGATCCCCAGCACTAAAAAATGAAAATTTACCAATAAAGAAAATTTTAAAAATCATCCATTACTTAGAAACAAGCACATAATGTATATTGCATATGTAATAAATTATATATATATACACACACACATTTTCCTATGAATTACTACTAAAAAATTCTTGTTTTAAAAAATGAAATCATACTCTGGATACTATTTTGTAACCTTTTTGCATATATTTATTTATTCATTTCAGTCTGAAGTCACATTTAATGTTAAAACTTAGAAAATTAAGTGCAAGAAGAAAATAACAGATATAACCACTGTTAACATGTTGACATATATCTTTCTAGTCTTTTTTTTTTTTTTTTTTGGTGCCGGGGATCAAACTCAGGGCCTTGTGCTTGGCAAGCACTCTAACCACGGGGCTAAATCCCCAGCCCTCTAGTCTTCTAAGAACATGTCTATGTACATTTGTATTTTCTTAATAAAAGTTGAAGTACAATATGTGATATTTTCTGGGATCCTGGCGGCTCACTTTGGGAGGAGCCATCAGCTCTCTTTTTCGGGGGGTTACTGGGGATCAAACTCAGGGCCCTGTGCTTGCTAGGCTAGCGCTCTACCACCGAGCTAAATGCCAACCCAGCTCCCTTTTAATAGTCTTAGAGCCCTGAAATGTTGCTGGGGCTGAGCAGAGACTGTGGCTGTATCTCCCCAGCCTGCTAGGAGTGAGTTAGCAGGGGTCCTATTTTAGCTCAATTGATGAATCGCTTTTCGTTGTTTCCTTCCTTCTTTCCTTCCTTCCTCCCACCCTCCCTTCCTTCCTTCCTTTCACAGTCCTGGGAACTGAACCCAGGGATGCCTGTGCCCCTGAGCTATATGCCCAGCTCTAGGAATCTGACTGATTGATTGACAGGGGCTTGCTAACTTGCTCAGGGTAGCCTCGAAATTGTAATCCTCCTGCCTCAGCCTCCTGAGTAGCTGGGATTATAGGCATGTGCCACCACACCCAGCTCATTTTTTTCTTAATGATAATTTATTATTATTATTTGTTCCACAAACACTATAACCACATTAGTGAAATATAAAATAAGAATGAGAAACATCTGCCCACAGCATACCGTCCTGGCAAATGATCTATCTGTTTACGTAATTTTTACATTCTTGTAGGCAGAATGTGCAAACTGTCGTCTCCTTTGTGTCCTCCTATTGTATTCTAAGCATTTTTTTATGTCCCTGAATAGTTTTCCTAACAATCATTTGTAATAACTGCAGAATGTGTCTGGTTTGTTCTGACAAAGGCAACAGTGAGGCGGGTCGGAAAGTGGTAGATCTCTGGGTTGGAGCCTCTGTTCACCCCCTTTCTTCTCCACCCACAAGGGACACTGTGGGGGAGCCTCAAGGAGGACTCCTGGGGCCAAGCGTGGGGCAGGAGCATATGGACAAGGTGTCTCTTCTCCCTCCCTGGCTGCTGCCTCCCCAGTCCAGTGCTTTGGAGCTGGGTGGGTCCCTGAGGCCACCTCATCCTGTCTCGCATTGGACATTGCAGTGAGCTCCAGGCCTTCAACTGGATCCTTCTGATCTCAGGCACACATACAGCCCCTTTGCATACTTTCACGCTGACTCTGCGGGTGGCCATTGCAAACCTATCTTGTAAAATCTTATGTATTTGTATACCTTGCATTAAATCTGTTTCTCTAGTAAGCACTGACTGATGCAATGTTAGAAGATGCTGTGGAATTAGAAGAAAAATTGGATAAGAAGATGGGGAAAGTCAGGCATGATGGTGGCACATGCATGGATCCCAGCTCTTGGGAGGCTGAGGCAGGAGGTTCACTGCGAGTTCGAGACTAGTGTAGGCTATATAGTGAACAAGGCCAGCCTGAACTCCGTGTAAGACCCTGTCTCAAAAAGCAAAAAAGAAAAAATGAAAAAAATGATGGCGAATAGAATTTACAAACATTAATTTTATAAAATTAATAGAAGAAAAAATGGCATTAGAGATCATAAAAAGAATGTAGCTAAATGCATTTTGGAAAATTAAAAAAAAATCTTTTTCACCTCTAATCTCATCACTCTAATGTAACAGTGGTGATAGCATGTGAATGTATTTTCTTTCCATCTTTTCTCTTCCAGGCATTGATTTTCTTTCTTTTTTTTTTTTTAATGTGATTTTTTAATTTATTTTATTTATTTTATTTTATTTTTTTTTTTTTTTTTTTTTTTTTTTTTTTTTTTTTTTTTTTTTTTTTTTTGTGGCGCCAGGGATCAAACTCAGGCCCTTGTGTTTGCAAGGCAAGCACTTTAATCACTGAGCTAAATCCCCAGCCCCCTCACTTGCCTTCTTAAATTCAGTTCTTCCACCTATCTCCAAATCCAGTGTGCTTCTCCCCTCTTCCTACGGCGCCCTGCTGGGAAGGTCGAGCCCTCCCTCCGGTTCTCGGCTGGCAGTCCCGGGAATCCAGTCCCTGTGGACTCTGGACACCAAGGTGTGCCAGACGATGAGGAAGACAGGGACGCGTTGCAAGCCGGTTAGGAGTAATTACACAGTAGAACACATGTAATATATCTGCAGATGTTAGATGGGGGAGGCAGGAGTGAGCAGCCAGCATCGCCTGGACCTCCTTCTCCGTGGCAGCTGTGGCCCAGCTGGGCCGCCTTGTCCTCCCTACAGGCCTCACTCTGGGACGCCTTCTTCCAGCCTTTTGGGGGATCAGTACTGCCACTGGCTTACAAGACCATCTGATCTCCAGTTTCTCTTCTTTCAGGAGAGACTCTGTGGACTCCAAGTCTTCTACTGCCTCCTCTCCAAAAAGGCCGTCGATGGAAAGGTAAAGGAAGCCAGCGACTTCTCCATTGCAAAGGTCCCATTCAGCACATGTCCCTCTCTGTGCTTCATGGGAGAAGCCAGAGGCGGGGGAAAGGGGAAACCTTGTCCATTACGTTGCCTCCAAATTCTAGGGCCCAGCGGTGTGGCTTCCCCTTTGGGGTGGTGACCAGATGCTCTTGTTCTGTCCCTGTGTGGGAAACATTCTGAAGGTCGAGTTGAACCCAGTAAGGGTGGGGATCTTGGAAGCCTGTTCTCGGAGGCCTGTCTCTGGATTTGAGCTGAACCGGTTAGGGTGTCCACCCGAAGGTACCAGAAATCATCACATCACTCATTCATCAAATATTTACGGAGGGCCTAGGAACTGTTCCAGGCACCAGGGACACAAAAGGAACAAAAGAAACGAAAATCCTCACAGTTTTATTTACATAAAGCGAGTACATTGTACAGTGGCCCGGGAGGTGACGGCGACTGTGGAAACAGTAGAGAAGGAGGGGATTGAGGAAGGACAGTCATCAGGATGATGAGGAAAGGTCATTGAGGAGGTGGCCTTTGAGCACAAGCTGGAAAGAGGTGAGAGGGTTAGCCCTGCAGACATGGGGTCTTTGCGAGCTGAGTGCGATGTGCCTGGTGGGGTCGGGGAACGCTAAGACGGTGGGAGTCTGTTGGGTGAGCGGGGAGGGTTTGAGGAAGTATTTTGAGGGTCATTTAGAAACCAGAACCACTGGAGGGCATTGAGCATGGGGTTGTATTACCAGATTTATCAGGTTTGCCCTGCAGGCCCGGGTGGGAACTCAGAGACAGGTGAGATAGTTCAGGCAAGATGTGATGGTGGCTTGGAGCAGGGTAGTGGTGGAGAGTCAGGAAGAAGCGGTGGACCAAGAATGCATTTTGAAGAGAGAGCTGACAGGATTTCCTGACATTGGATGTGAGGTATGAGAGAAAAAGGGGAGTCAAGGATGATTCTAAGATTTTTTTCCCTTTCTATATCCCTAAGGATGGAGTTGCCATGAGTTGGTCTAGGGAAGGCTGTGTGGAAATTAGGCCTGGGGCAGAATGTCAGGAGCTCAGGCTCAGAAGCCAGTTATATGGTACACACTTGTAATCCCAGCATTCTGGGAGACTGAGTCAGGAAGATCCCAAGTTCCAGCCCAACCATTTAGAGAGCTCCTCTTTCAAAATGAAAAAGAGATAGAGATGTAGCTCAGTGCAAAGGCCCTGGCTCTATACCCAATACTGTTAAAAATGAAAAAAAAAAAAAAGGTCAGGTTTGGGTGTGTGGATTTGCATTATGTGTTAAGTCATTCAAGCAGAGAAATTGAATAAAATTATACAGGGCTGGAATTCAGGAAGAAAGTCTAGGTCAGAAATATAAATTTCAGTCATTAGTAGACAGAGTCACCAAGAAGATTGTGAGTGAAGGAGTGAGTGTGAATTGTGGTCCAGGAGGGAGGTCAGAGGAGCAGGCCAGGGGAGAACAGGGCAGGCCAGGAAGTGACTGGGAGGTGTATTGAGGAAAATGGTGAGGGTCCAAGGGCCACATTGGGCAGCCCGGTGGACATTAAAGGTGTTGGTTTCTAGGAGAGAATGTGGGAGAGGTGAGTGAGTTATTTTAAGCCTAATTTACCAGCACAATGCCATTGGAAAGAAGAAGAGGGGCACAAAAATTAGGCCATGTAAGCCTTTCTGAGAGTAAGCAGGCCTGCAGCTGGCAGCCAAGTGCCAGCTCGAGCTGATGAGTGCAGACTTCCCGGAGCACTGGCTGCAGAGGGAGTTGAAGCTATGTCCTCTCTCTGAAGAAAAGAGTTCTGCAGTCGATTGCAATGTGTACCATGAGTGAGGCCTGGGAATGGGCTCCAGTGTGGTCCTGGTTCTCGGCAGGGCTCATTTAGAAATTTGTGGAAGCACTTTTGGTTGTTGCTATGAGTTGAACAGGGGAAGGGGACAGACAGGAGTCGCTCCCAGCATGCAGGAGGCAAGGGCTACATGATGCTGAGTGTCCTGGAATGGGAAGGGTGACCCTGCATAAAGAAACATTGTCCACTGACCACTGATCCAGTTCTGGGTTTGATGCTGGAATGAGAACATTCCACATTGATGTGAGGATTTATACCTCTCCAGCCTCCTCTCTTGGGTTTGCTTCATGGCCTTAAAGCCACCTGGCTCCCTCCTATGATGCACTTTTTCACTGCAGGTCAATCAAGCCAAATGTGTTTGTCCTAGTGGTTGTACCATTTCCTGCTGGTCCAGTATTAGGGGTGGACAACCAAACGGGACACAGCAAGTCTTGTAGACTCACTTTATCCTCTAGTCACATTTTTTCTTGCATTCTCGGCCTCTCTACCTCATCTTCCTCATTCAACCGTTGTGCATTGATAAACACATCTGTTGAGTACATTCTTGCAAATTCAACATCCTCCCTGGGGTCAAGGGCACATGCACACCCTGAGGGACTAGTGGAGACCCCGGCAAACTAGGAAGCATGGGCCTCAATGAAGGGGGCGGTCCCAGCTGATTGTGGCCTTGTGGGAATGCAGGGCCAACACCCCCGTCATTTAGGGCTTTGGGTTTTTTGTGTTCGTTATTTGTTTGTTTGTTTTGAGACGGGAGTCTCACTATGCCCAGGCTGATCTCACACTCCTAGACTCCAGCATTTCTTCTGCTTCAGCCTCCCAAGTGGCTGGGACTGTAGGTACACACCACCCTGCTTGGCTGTCTTCCAGGTGGGTTTTTTTTGTTTTGTTTTTTAAATTTTTGGATTTTTTCTTATTGGGGATTGAACCCAGAGATGCCCTACCACTGAGCTGCATCCCTAGCCCTTTATTTTATTTTACTATTTGTGTGTGTGTGTGTGTGTGTGTGTGCGCGCGCGCGCGCTGGGGATTGAATTTAGGGCTTTGTACTTGCTAGGCAAGCGCTCTAAACACTGAACTAAATCCCCCCCCAACCCCCACCACACCAGCCCTTTATTTTGAGACAATGTCTTACTAAGCTGCCCAGGCTGGCCTTTAACTAGTGATCCTCCCACTTCAGCTTCCTGAATGGCTGGGATTACAGGTGTGTGCCACTGTGCTCAACTTGTTTTTCAGTTGATTTTTTTTTTTTTAAGGCAACCTAGACATTTTGATTTTCATATGAAATTTCTAAAGTGGGGGTATCTGGGGGTTGAACCTAAGGCCTTTGCACTGAGTTACATCCCAGCCCTTTAACAAAGTTTTTAAATTCTAAGGCAGGGTCTCACTAAATCACTGGCTGGGTTCAAACTTGTGATCCTCCTGCATCAGCCTCCTAGAGTGCTGGGATTATAGCCGTGGACTATCACACCAGGCTGAAACTCCTAATTTTTTTTCTTTTTTTTTTTTTTTTCGTGCTGGGGATTGAACTCAGGGCCTTGTGCTTGCAAGGCAAGCACTCTAACCGCTGACCTAAATCCCTAGCCCTGAAACTCCTAATTTTAAGTGTTGGCAACACATTCATATTTTTCTAAGACACAGCAGGGCACAAAACATTGTTTGTAGCCTGACTGCAGTCTGTGCGGCCAGGCTAAGACTGAAACCCACCATCTGTGATTTTGCGGATCTAAGCGGTAGCCCCAAGGCACACACCAAAACACTTGCTTTTCAGAGGTAGTAGAAATAACACGCAGTGAGAACACAGGAAGGATGTCTTGGCACGACTGGAGCCGCCAAGGGAGACTTTGTGGGAGTTTTCAAGCTGGGAACTGAAGGGTGAATAGGAGTTCGCTGGGTAGGCAGTCCGGGAGAAGGCATCTCAACCAGCGGGAATGGCGCATGCAGAGGTGCGGCAGGAGGGTGAGTGGTGCTCTGGGAACCGTAGCTGGTTACACCAGGAAACTGACTGCGAAGAGCACCGTGGGGACAGGAAAGAAGGTCGCACTTGTATCAGCTGCCCTTAACCTGGCCATCCTTGGAATTTGGCCAAGCAGCTACAGTACCGTGCACTTGGCAGTGCAGTAACAGAAATTCCCTCTAGGTGGCGCACGGGAGCGGCGAACGGGGCTTTCAGGTGCCATTGCCCAGACGTGGGGCAGAATTTTCTAAGGGCTGGTGCTGGTGCTGCCACAGCAGGGAGAAGGAAGCTCTTGACAACTCCAGCCCCCTCCCCCTGCGCCTGCCAATGTTGCTCTCTTTGCAGTTGGCGTAGTTTCCAGTTTCGTACGTTGAAAGCAAAATGATTGTGACTGCCTGAAACGGCGCCCAGTTCCAGACACTGGTTCCAGACACCAGTTCCAGCCACCCAGCCCGGCCAAGCCCTGCGTGTGCCCTGCTGGGAAGGTGGAGGGAAATGCGCCGACCAGCCTCGCTTTGCTCCAGTAGAGGACTCTGGAAAGCTCTATTAGATACATAGTGAGAGTTGTTGAAAAGAGTTGGAAAGGCAAACAGACCTAGGTTTGTGGTGACTCTGCCATTTGGTAGTTGGATGGATGATGCTGGATAAGTCAGTGCAGGTCTCTGGGCCTCAGTCTATTGATCCATAAGATGGGAATAATTATGACCCTCCTGCCTGAGGTCACTGTGAGTATTAAAGAAGGTAATGAAATGCACAGCACTAGCAGGGCCTGCCGGTGCGTAACTGTAATCCCAGCTTTCTGAGAGCTAGCTAAGGCAAGTGTATTACAAGTTTGAGCTGAGCTTGGGTGACTCAGCAAAAGCCTGTGTCAAAACTGAAAAAAAAGAGAGAGAGCGAGAAAGAGAAGGATTGGGCATGTGGCTTAAAGAGACAGCCCTGGATTCAACTCCCAGCACTGCCAAAAAAAAAAAAAAAGAGGAGGAGAAAAAGAAATGCCTAGCACTATTCCCAACTCATATGCCGTCAATAAATATATAGCACATAGGGACAACACTGAACATGCAGTCTGATTATCTTTATAAATTGCCTCATACATTTTAGTGAAATTCTCTTAGGTTCTTTAATCATTTCATCACTCCTGCAAAGATGGGAGGTACTGTTGTTCCCATTTTACACGTGTGAAAGCTGCAACTCCAAGAGGTTAAGTGACTCTCCAATGTCACATAGCTGTAAAGTAGGTGTCCCAGCCTTAGGACCTGGGAATTTGGCTTAGAGCCCGGGTTCGTAATAAATATTGCACCTCAGTGTAGACATTCCAGATGTCTCTTGCTGGTTGTTGCTGTCCTTCAGAGCAGCAGCTAAAGGTTCCCTTAGGTTTTCCTCTAGGTGTGGAGGATGCATGCTGGGGTCACAGGTCAGCAAGCTTCGTCCAGCTGCGGAACCAGCAGAGCATCCTTCTCCTAAACCCAAAGAGGTCCTGCCTCCCCACCCCCAATTCCGCTCCAGCTGGACCCCCCATTTACCCCTCAGCTCTCTGTGGTCCACTCCCTCGGTTCAGCACACACTCATTCATCCATCCATGCGCTGGGTGGAGACAAGTCCAGTGCCCCCAAGAGCCCTGGCATGGGTGCTGGAAGACAGTGCTGAGTGAGCCACAGGTCCCTGTGCTCTGCAACCTGTAAGCTGGAGGTGGAGGCAGACAGTGTTTGTAAACACATAAATAAGGTAATTATAGATTTGAATGAATGCTGTGGAGGAAAGAAAGCAGACAGGGACCGTGCGCCCTGGCAGAGGTGGTCAGGGAAGGCCTCCCTGAAGATGTGACATTTGAGCTGAGCTGGCCTGAAGGCAGCCGTGGTGGAGAGGAGGAGCCGTCCAGGAGGAGGGACCAGCCAGTGCGAAGGTGAGGCCAGTGGCGGGAGCCCCGGGTGTGTGAGGAGTGAGAGGAAACAGCTCTGTGGGGGTTTTGGTGAGCCTCAGGGCAGTGCAGCAGCAGGGTATGACATTAGGTCAGCGGGGGCAGGTGATGTGGCAGGACTGGGAGACCATGATGAGTTTGACTGGACACTGAAAATAAGTGGAGCCCCTTAGAGCACCCGAAACTGGGAGTGACTCGATCAGTGTGAAACTCTGAAGGTTCCTTTGGCTGCTGTGTGGCAGATGAATTTTAAGGGGTAGGAGTCCATGGAACCAGCTTCGGGGGTTTTGTGGCTGTGCAGGTGAGAGCCCAGTAGCGGGACCAGGGTTGGGCACAGGGAGGCCCACATGGCTGCAGCAGCGCCGAGCTCAGGCCTTCCAGGCCTCCTCCCCTGAGCCCTTTCCTCCTGCAGAAGCCAGGAGAGACCCGTTTGGATCTCAGCTTCCTCACCCCTCAGCTCTGCTCTGGGCCACCCTGTGGTCAGGCAGAGTTGCTGTTGGAATCAAGGGTAAATTAGTCCAGAACAGTAAGTTGCAAACTGCATTAAAAATGAAAAATATGGCACATGCCTATAATAATCCCAGCTACTCTGGAGGCTGAGGCAGGAGGATTGCATGTTTGAGGCCAGCCTGGGCAACTGGGCAAGAGCCCGTCTCAAAATAAATAAAAAGGCTGGGCGTGCAGCTCCATGGTGGAGTGCCTCTGGGTTCCATCCCCAATACTGCAAAAAATTAAAAAAAAAAAAGAATAAATAGAAGTGAGGGAATCCCTTTGGACAAAAACTTTGGGAATTCAAAGTATATAACATATGAGAGCAGAGACTATGCTTCCCTCCCACCTCATTGATGTGGCAACACAAAAGTCATCTTTGAGGAACATCAAGTCCCCAGCAAACACAAAAATCCCAGTGATCTGAATCCAGGCGAAACAGCAAGGGTTGGGGGACAAGGAGCCCATTGACAAAGTCCACACTGGGGAGGCTCTCAGGACAGCGGAGAGGGTCTGGTTGTAACCCCGGGTTTTTAATACTGGGAGGCCCAAGCTACTCAGTCAGCATTACTCTCAGACACAACTCTGTGGGCCTGAACCCTTTCTCAGAAGCTCAGTGTGCTCCTCTTCCTGGAAGAAAGAGGTATAGCCACTGGCTGAAAATTAGTGTGAGAAGCAGCTGCATCGCCTGTGTATTACAAGCCAGGGACTTCCTGTTCTGGGTGACCCTGCCCAGCGTGCGTTGTCCCTTCCCCTCCTCTGAGTGGCCAATGCTTCCTCCATCCCTTGTTGCATTTTGTGGACCTAATTGCACTATAGTGTGACCCATTTGACCTTTCTTACACCTCGTGGTAAGACACTGGCATGGTGAAACTAATTGCCCAGGCAGCCTTGGAATGCAGGACGATGGCCCTCACTGAGTCACCAGCCTCTCTCTAGAGACTCACAGGGACCAGTGACAGCTGGAGGCTGAGCCTCAGCCCGGTTTTTGGTTGCTTGTGCTAATATTTCATTCTTCTCCTTTTCTTCATTGTTTTTGGTGTGTTTCTTTGTTTTGGTTTTTTGGGGGGCTAGGGATCGAACACTGAGCTACATCCCCAGCCTTTTCAAACATGTTTTATTATGAGACAGAGTCTTGCTAAATTGCCCAGGCTAGGCTCAAATTTGCCATCCTCTTGCCTCAGCCTCCCAGTGTGCTGTGATTACAGGTGTGTACCACCATGCCCAGCTTCCTGGCCACTCCTAGGCACCGAACTTACTATATGGATTTTGCAAATTGTGTATAACAGAGCTGGAGATGTGGCTCAGTGGTGGAGTGTTTGCTTAGAAAGTGTAAAGCCTTGGGTTCAATCCCCAGTACTGAAAAAAATGTGTCTATCTATGTATATATAAAACAAAAATTTACCCATTTTGCCACTTTTAAGTATACAGCTCAATGGCATTGAGTATATTCACAATGTTAAGTGACCATTATGTCATCTGTCTCCAGAATTTTTTCATCTTCTCAAACTGAAATTCCGTATCTTTTTTTTTTTTTTTTGAGACAGGGTCTCACTATGTAGTTCAGGCTGGCTTTGAACTCACTATGTACCCTGGGCTGGCCTAAAATTCACAGCGATTTCTCCTGCCTCAGCCTCAGCCTCCCCAGTGCTGGGACTATAAGCGTGCACCCCCACACCTGGCTTCCATATTCCTTCAGCAGGTACTCCCCACTCCTTTCAGCAGCCACCATCCTACTTTCTGTTTCTATGAATCTGACAAGTCTGTGTTCTCCATGCGAATGGAATCACACAATATTTGTCCTTTGGTATCTGGGGTTATTTCAGTTGTAATGTATCCATAGTTCATTTGTGTTGTTGTATGAGTCAGAATTACATTCTTTTTATGACTGACTAGTATTCCATTGTATGCGTGCATCATATTTTGTTTGTCCATTCTTCTGTCTCTGGACACTTGCCAGCTCTTTGTAAAGAGGAAGACTGGAAGCCTATCTGAGCCACAGCACAGAGTGACTGCTTATGATTGTCAGATGAAGAAATAGACCTCTATCAGTATTTTGCCACACCTTATGTCTCCTTAATGGTAACCTCCACTTATCCTACCAAAGATAAATATGTTTATAAATTGAATGTTCTTATTTCCCTGGTCATTTTTTATAGTTTTACTATAAATAAACATATATATTCATAAAAAGCACACCTTATTACAAAAGTAGACATATTCATCATAGAAAAAGATGTACATAAGGAAAAGAAGAAAATCAAAGTCTCTTATACTCCTACCTAAGAGAGATAATTGCTATTAGCTTGGTGTTGTGGACTGAATATGAAACCCCCAATTCTCATGCTGAAGCTCCAACCCCAAGGTGACTCTATTTGTAGATAGGACTTTTATTTTGGGGAGGTGCCGGGGAGCAAACTCAGGGCCTTGTGCTTGCTAGGCAAGCACTCTACCACTGAGCTAAATTCCCAGCCCCTGTAGATAAGACCTTTATGGAGGTATTAATGCTACATGAGGTCATAAGAGCGGAGCAGCCTTATAGGATTAGCAGCCTTATAAGAAACACTAAGAGCTCTCTTGCTCGCTCATGCAACCTATGTGGGGGCAGCAAGAAAGTCACCTTCTGCAAGCCGGGAAGAGGGCCCTTAGCAGACATGCAGTTGGCCTGCACCTTCATCCTCAACTCCCCAGTTCATCTTGAACTGTGAGGATTGGCCACCGAAGCCACCCATCTGCGGCATTTTGTTGGGACAGCCTGAGCTGTAAGACACATGGTTAGCCTTCCAGTGTTCTATGCACATATGTGTATATGTTTGTGTAAAATGGGATCGTTCTTAGGCAGCATATCATAGCGTCAAGAGAGGAGGCACTGGAATCCAGCAGCCCTGGGTTCCATTCTGGGCACATTCTGGGCACATCCTGGGCTGGAGCTCACCTGCTTTTTCTCTTCTTCCATAAATGGAGATGATGACAGCGTCTGTCTCCTGGGACTGCCATGAGGATTAGATTAGAAAATGCTCATAGTAAAGAGCCTGGCTCAGTTCTGGTACCTGGGAAGAGCCAGTCCTCTTAAATGGTGGCAAATAGTCACTTCTCAGGAGACTGTAAACTCCTGGGGGGAGAGAGCTATCCCCACTTGACTGCTTTATCCCTTTTAAATGGATAGAATGAAGGAAGGAAGGAAGGAGGGAAGGTAGGAAGGATTCATACATCTATGAGAGAGAAACAAGCAGCATGCATAATAGATTGCAACATAATGGCCAGTGTTGTTACCCTGGGCTACAGGAGCTGAGCACGGTGGTTGGTTAAGCATGCGGGTACCCCAGAGTTCAGTGGCCTGCGTTCAGATTCTGTTCCAACTGGCTCCCAGATGTATGAGCTGAGTCCAGTGCACCTTTAAATGCATCCATCGCTAAGATGCACCTCTAATATGCAAATGAGAACAGTGTGGACCTTGTGGACTAAGTGAGATGATCCCAGTCAGGTGCTCAGAATAGCCCCTGCCTCCTAGGGTTAGAGGAGAGGGTTCGTGAATATGTCTAGAACCACGCTAACTTAGTGTCCAAATGTCTTTTACTGGTTGTCGCCCGCAGATCAAACAGCAGCAAATCAAAAGGGGAGACCCCCAAAACACCCAGCAGCCCCTTGACTCCCACATTCGCCCCTTCTGTCTGCCTCCTGGCTCCCTGCTATCTCACAGGGGACTCTGTCCGGGACAAGTGTGTGGAGATGCTGGCAGCTGCCCTGAAGGCAGAAGGTGAGAGGGCCCGGGCCGGGGATGGGGCAGGGAAAGGGGTTCCCAAGGACCCGTGAGATGCCCTTTCACCCAGCACCATCCCCTGGGAATACTCCAGGAAGGTTCTGTCCCGGGTGCAAGCTGACAACACTGGCAAGGTCATGTCTGGCTGACGTCTCTTTCCTGATCTCTTTTAGATGACTACAAGGACTACGGAGTCAACTGTGACAAGATGGCATCAGAAATCGAAGATCATATCCTCAAGGCTGAGCAATGGCTCTCAGGTTCCGAAGTTACACTTTCTGGGTTCAAATCTCAGTGCTACAATACTTCCAGCAATCTCTGTGAGGCAGGGGCTGTTGTTCCCATTTTACAGATAAGGAATCCAAGACTTAGAAGTGTCAGGACTTGGCTGAAAGCACCGGTCTTTGAATGCCATGTACTGAACTCTTTCTTTAGCCTCACTCCCCACTTCCCATCTGAAAGAGGCCTTTTGTAGACGGGGCGGTAACTGCCACTGTGAGATGGGCCAAAAGATTTTGGCTTGGGAGTCTCTCTCCACAGCGCATGGAAACTTCTTGTGCTAAAGACAGAGGTTTGCCTGTCTAAGAGATGTGGAGAGGAGAAGATGGGATACCCCAGAAGAGAGGGAGTCTGTGTGTCACATGGAGTGTGAGCCCTCCTTTGGGGGTCTCTTGGGGCTGCTGGGGATGCCCTGGGGCCAATCTGCAGACGTCAGACCTGGCCACTCCCCTCCCCTGCCTAGACCAACCCAGTGTCCTCCAGCTTTCCTCTGCCACCTTAGGCGACCAGCCGGCAATACTGCAGCAGGTTTCTGCCCAGTGCTGCAACAGACACACTGTCATCATCCCTGTCGAGTCAGGTGCACAGAGCCTGAGGATCAGGTCCTCATCTTCTTTCCTCCAGAATGCTTGTCCCTCCGGGCAGAGGCCTTGCACCACCAAGTCGGGTCTGAAGCCTCGCGGATGCTCTAGACCTAGTTCCTGCCTGGCCTTTGCTCTTTGCTCAACTCCTCCCCTGGATGTCCCTGTCCGTCTTCTAAAGAGAAGAGACAAAACTGTGCCAGCTCCTTAGCTTTGGCTTCTAGCCACGGAGGATGAATGTGGGAGCTTGAATGCTCTGTGTCCCAGAAAAGATCTATCCTTTTTGGAGCGACCCTGAACTGCCACGGCGTGCATGGGGCACAGTGCGCCCCTCTGAGGTGCCAGAGACCTCGGGCTCTCCACCTTGTCCTCGCCTGTGGTCTTGGGCAACAAATGGAGGAGTCATAGAGAGGCTGATGTGAGCATCACCAGCCCAGCTGTCCCCACGTCTCAACAGACCCACGCTTCCAAAATCCTGAATGGCAGATTTTTAAATAAGTATTTTGGCTCTCAAATGCACTGTGGCATATTCTTTTCTTCTCACATTTTTATTGTACAGAAAACATAAAAACAACAATAACAGGAGAAAGAAAGAACCCGACCTTCCTTCCCACCACGCCTAGCAAGTCAGCTGTTTCCATTTTCCACGTTCCCTGCAGTCTTTCTCTTGTCTGTGGTTTTTCCCAGCAACGGCTTTGTCTTCCGGGCTCTGCTTGGCTCAGGAGACCAAGCCAGAGGCTGTGTTCCCTGAGCGCCTCCGAGGCTGGCTGCTGGGGGCGGGAGTCCGGTCCAGCTTGGTGTGTGGACAGCTCACTGCGGTTGGTGGCCAGGGGCGACTTCCTTCGGGGTGAGTGGAGACAGCATTGCTGTTAAGAACTGGCTCCCAGCCCTGCCTCTGCTGGGAATCTGCCCTGTGAGCTTGAGGTCTGTACCCGACGTTTCTAAGCTTCAGCTTCCTCATCTATTAATGGGAGTAGCAATGGACCAGCCATTCCCAAAGTGGGTTCCCCGGGATGACCAGGTGCATTACTAAGGAAAATGGGAAGAGAATCAGTGATCAGAAATGTTGAGCCCACCTGATTACACAAAGCTAAACAATTTCTCCTCACAGGGCTTCTTAGAGCTTTACACAGGTGACTCTGAATATTTTCCTGTGACAGTTGGACTCTTAACCTCCAGAGGCCCCGCTAGACTAGATGGCGTCCTCGTTGTTGCCGTCACCTTTTTTTTTTTTTTTTTTTTTTTTTTGCTGTCATCTTAACAGCCCACAAATGCTGGGTGTTGATGGTGTCGAACATCGCACCAGTATATCCTGTGGCTTGGCTCGCTCAACCTTCATAACGGCCTCTGTTTTATAAATGAGGAAACTGAGGCACTGAGAAGCCATGTGGCTCATCTAAGGTTACACAAAGCCCAGGTGTCTGCTGAGGTCTAATCTCCCCTTGGACGCTCTCTCGTGTCTCTGATTCTCCGGTGACCCCTGATGCCCAGTGAGATGCCCGGGGGGAGATGGAGGCCACAAGGTGCCACACCACCCCCTAGAAGGCCAAGGAGAGGAGGAGATGGCCCTGGGTGCTCATCCTCTGTGCCCTCCACAGATGGCTGTTTGGCCCTTGACTCTGTCACATATCTACCAGGAGCTCAAGAGCACCGACATGAAGTACCGGAACCGTGTGCGCAGCCGCATCAGCAACCTCAAGGACCCCAGGAACCCAGGACTCAGGCGGAACGTGCTCGGCGGGGCCATCTCCGCCGGGCTCATCGCCAAGATGACGGCAGAGGTGAGGGGCAGCTGGGACTGCAGTGTGGTGAGGCGGGCGGTCAGGCCCCTGGGCTCTGCCGGGTCTAGAGGCTGTGGCTCGTGGCCCGGTGACCCAGGGGGCTTTTTCAGCCAGAACCATCTCTGCATGCCACGGGGTTCTGAGCCACGTGCTGAGTATTTTAAAGCACATGGGTCAATTTCATCTTTACATCAACTGATACCTCATCAGGCCTTTGAGTTGTCAAGTCAGAGCCTGCTCAGTGGGAGAAATGTTTATTATCCTCGTTTTCCAGATGAGGACACTGAGGCCCAGAGGAGTAAATGATTTGCCCATGCACGCAGCTAGAGAGTATGGAAGCCAGCCGGCAGCTGTCTGGTCCCTGGGCATCTGCTCTTCACTGCTTCGTTATCTGCCTCCTTCTTTTGTTTAGTCCTGAATCCCAGTACCCAGCTCTGGGCCAGAGCCAGGATAGGAGTTCAAGATGAGGAGACGGATTTACAAGTATGTAGAGTATAATATGGAGTGGTAAATGCTGTGTTAGAGCCACCCTAGGAATTTGCAGGAGGAATTTACGAGAGTCAGTAAAGGGAGAAGGGGGAAACAAACCTTTTGAGGATATATAGAACAATCATATGCTTGGGAGCTGCGTCAGCTGCCTGAGTCTGAATTCCACTTCTGCCACTTAGCTGTGTGATCCACTTTTCCATCTGTAAAATGGGTATGTTGTATGGAATGTGATTAGTGTAACATGAAGATGAGAGGAAGAATAGCTACATTGTGAAGGATTAAATGAGTTAGTGTTATATGAAGTGTTTCGAAGGTATATAGGAAGCAATGACCCTGGGGCTCCCTAGGCTTCAGGATGGGGGCTCCTATCAGAATTAGTACATGACAGGGTCCTTCACCAGCCACTTAGATAAGGAATCTGAGGCTGCATACAGCTAATGACAGATCCCAGGTCTATTTATGTCAGAGCCCACATGTCTTGTACAGCTTCTTTATAGCCAGAACTACCCAGGGATTCCCTGCAAGTGCCCTGAGGTTGGAGAAGTAACCCAGAGAAGGGGAGCAGAAATGTGTTGTGCTGCTGGGGCCTACATGGGCCTCAGAATGCCTGGGAGCCCTCTGAAACTGTTGGCAAGGGCTGGTGGCTGTGTGTGACGTTTGTGTTGTGTGTCTTGTGTTTAGTATATGTGGGAGGTGTGTACAATGTGTGGAGTGTATGTTTCTTATGCATGTCCTGTGTGAGGAGTAGTTTTCGCTATAGGTAGGTTTGGGTCATATTTAGTGTTGAGTATATGTGTGTGGTATGTGTGATTAGTGTGTGTGTGATGTGTAATTGTATATGTAATTGTGTGGTTGTAATTGTATAGGTGTGCAGTATATAATAAGGGTATGTTGTGTGGTGTGTGATTAGTGTATATGTGTGTAGTGTGTAAGTAGTATGTGTGTGTGATATGTGATTATAAGCATGTGGTATGTAATTATATATGTGTATGATATATGATGAAGGCATGTGTGTGGTGTGTGGTTAGTGTATATGTGTGAGGTGTGTGGTTTAGGATGCATGGATGTATATGATTAGCATATGTATGTATGTGGGTGTATGATTAGGGTTTGTGTGTGTGATTATGTATGTGTGGTGCATAGAGGTGTGTGTGTGTGTGTGTGTATGTTTTAATATGAGCATATACATTTTTCTCAGAAGAGGGTTCACTGCTTTTCTCTCTTTTTTTCGGGGGTGTTCTGGGGATCGAACTCAGAGCCTTGTACTTGCTAGGCAAGCACTTTTCCACTGAGCTAAATCCCCAACCCTCACTGCTTTTCTCAAACACCTATAATAACACAGAGCTCCAACTTTAGGGTAAAATGGAAAACTTGGCACAGGTACCAGGGTTATCTTTTTGCTTAGTTTAAAATACCTGATCTTTTTGGCAAACAGCAACATATGCTGAGAGTTATAAACTGCAACATGGCTTTATAGTGTCTTACTCAGTTCAGCCTTCTGTAACAGAAATACCATAGCTGGGTGGCTTATAAACCACAGACATTTATTCCTCACAGTTCTGGATGCTGAAGGGTCCAAGATCCAGGTACCAGCATATTCAGTGTCTAGGGAGGCCCCGTTCCTTATAGACAGCCACACTCAAGTGTAACCTCATAGAATGGGAGGACTGAGGGGTTTGGGGGGCCTCTTTTATAAAGACATCAATTCCTGGGCCAGGTGTGGTGGCACATACCATAATCCCAGCACTTGGGAAGCTGGGGCAGGAGGTTTGCTGCAAGTTCAAGGCTAGCCTGGGCTGCATAGTGAGTTCAAGGCCAGCCTGAACTACATAGCAAGACCCAGTCTCAAAAAGCCAAAACAATAAAAAATTTAAAAATAGGGACTGGGGATTTAGCTCAAGTGGTAGAGCGCTTGCCTAGCTAGCACAAGGCCCTGAGTTCGATCCAGCACCCCCCTCCTCTAAGAAACGACACCAATTCCAGGGTCCTCAGGACCTAATCACCTCCCAAAACCCCACCTCTAAACACCATCATCATGGAGGTTCATATTTCAGCATATGAATATGAAAGAGACCTTCATCCTGGGCTCATCTTTTCCCCAAAGGAGGAAATGTCTATTGGAAATACAGGGCAGTCTGGGGAGGTGGCTTGCAGCTGTAATACCAGCTATTCAGAGGCTAAGGCCACCTGGGCAGTTTACCAAGGCCCTATTGTTACTAGATGCTGGGCTACCCAAGGGTCCTTTCCAGGCTCTTGTTCTGTTCAACGAATTGAATGGGACATCTGAAGAACATAAAAGTTTAACATTTATTAAAGGTAAAAGAATAAGGAAAAGAAATGCTCTGAAGAAAAGAGAGGGGAGAAAATGCACCCTGCACTTGTAGCAGGCACCTGCAAGAGCAAGAAGCTAATGGCCATGAAGCCAGTGGCCCTGTCTTTTATATCCTCCTTCCGATGTCAGATCCAGGCTCTCCCATATAGGGCTTTGAAGCTGCTCTGCACATGCATCCCAGCTGTGATGGGCAGTCTCCATAATTGACAGGTCATGCCCAATTGCCCTGCCAGTTTGCCATGCCCTAATCTCCTGCCTCATTTCCCCCAGAGACACACAAATCCCCATAATTCTTTATAGGTCGCTGAGGGAGTGGGTCTCTGTCTTCATATAGCTACTTCCTGCTGAAAGGGACTGTAGGCCCTACCTACTGGGCATTGCATGGTGACTATCTTATGTGGAACCTGTTCAATGGGAGAAATCTTGGTGAATTTGTCAGGAGAGTGACTTTACTATTAAGCTGGGGATGTAGAGCTCAAATATGAGAAGGAGCAAGTCAGACTCTCACACTTTTTGTGGCAGTAAAAAGGGATACCAGCGCCTGTTTATAGTGACTCTATTTATCTGTACTTGAAGCAGAACTGGACTCTTGCTTTTTTTTTTTTTTGGTGGTGCCAGGGATTGAACTCAGGGCCTTGTGCTTGCAAGGCAAGCACTCTAATCACTGAGCTAAATCCCCAGCCCTGGACTCTTGCTTTTTGAAGAGGAGGGTCAGATCTTTCAGAGGTTCACGGGAATAGTTATCCTGTGAAAATCTGAGTGACCATTTCCCATGTAGGGTCTTTATAGCTTGTCCCTGTGTCCCTTGTGGAAGGTCCAGCTTGATGTTTCCTCAGGAACTGGGAATAAGGCTAGGGTATTGTGGGGCTGTAAAGCTGCCCTTCTTGCTTCCCTATCAGTATCAGGCCTTAAATTTCCCAAAGAAACTTTAGACATGTTTCTTTCTTCCTTCCTTCCTTCCTTTCTTTCTTTTTCTTTTTTGTTTTTGTTTTTATTTTTGAGACAGGGTCTCACTGGGTAGTTCACACTGGCCTTGAATTCACTATGTAGCCCAGGAAGGCCTTGAATTTGCGGCATTCCTCCTGCCTCAACCTCCCAAGTGCTGGGATTACAGGCCTGCACCACCACACCTGGCTTAGACATATTTCTTTGGTGTCCCTTGCAATGAATAACAGTGACCTGCCTGGGATGATAGACTGCCTCTAGGAGTTGTATTGTTCAGTAGTTAGCAAGTCCCTTTCTTTCTTCAGTGTCATGTGGGCATGTAGCACTGGAACTTTGAACTGCCATGTCAGAGCAGGAGTAAAGAAGCTCTGACTAGGGTCTCCCTTTACCCTGCTTGTGGCTATAGATCTACAGGAGGGTTTTCCAGAGGAGGAAGTTGAAACAGAGTAATTAAATTTGCTTACCCAGGACATCCGCAGTTTTTTACAGGAGATGGAGATGTCCATGGACAGGGGCACAGCAGACTGCCCCAGACCCCTTCAGTCCTCCCTATCAGAGAGAACAGAGGATTGTGGCTGGCCTAGCCTGTCTCTGGAAATGGACAGTCAATCCGTCAATACCATGAGTGAGGCCCATCAGCCATCTGACACTCAGAGCAGGGCCCAGGCTCTTTTATAATTGTGTGCCCAGTGTCTAGTTTCTTTGCATTTAAAGCAGGCCTTGATTAGCGGTGGGTCTTCCCTTGGACAATTTTGGGATGCCTGAAGCATTGCCAATTGTGACAGCCATCATTTTGGTCTGTCCTTTTTTCTCAGCCCTTCTCCTTTTATCTTCCTCTAGATCGTGATTGCTGGGAAAAGAAAAGGCCATGTCCAGCAGTTGGGTCATAGGGGTCTGGAGGCCCATCTGCAAATCTACCAGATCTTTTGAAAATACTGGGTCTTTCTGGGGCACAAGGCTGTGGTGGAAACAGGTGGGAGAGACCCAAATCCCCCCAAGAGAGGTGGGCATCCGAGGCCAAGGTCATCAACAATATCATCAACAACGTCCTCTTCCTCAGAGGCCTCTTTAAGTACCATGTTCCTGGGCTTTTTTCTAAAGGTAAAGATCCACAAAAACTTGAACATAAGGGATTTCACGCCACTTTATATGCCTTTTGTGGAAGCAGTCTACCTGAAAGATAGTAGCATAATTTAAACCACCATCCTGTACCCATCTCTCACGGTTCCCTAGTTCATACTGGACCCAAATGGTATGGCAATAGTAGATAAATTGTCCTTTTTTCAGATTGGCAGGTAAAATCGTTCCAGCGTTGAAGGATGCAGCCTAATGGTGAGGTCGCTGGGATCTACAGGGCATTTCTTGTGGTGGTTCTTGTGGCGCATCTTGGAGCCTATGGGGACAAAGAGAACTCTCTGGGTCTTGAGTCCTTCGGATGGCATCCCATGCAGAAAGAGGAGACCCATGAGTTCACAAAGTGTCATTTGTGAGACTCAGGCACCAGAGAGACATCTCTGTCCAAAGTGGTCACCTAGTGCCTTTCTACAATAGCAGATCTCCCTGTGGGGTCCCTCACCCTTAGCCTTAGAACTCTCCATACAGCGGCCCACTGACTCCTTAGGGAGAAAGGTGGAGACCCCCGAGGGACTCACTTTAACAGCTCCCAAGAGCTGATGTTGGGGCCCCCTAGGGGCTCCCTAGAAACAGCAAGCTCTTCAGAGATCAGGGTGGAGCTCTCCAGGGCCTCCCTTGGCCACCTGAGAAATAATACCTCTTACATTAACCCCGATAATACTTTGGTACTTTGATTAAGGTAATAGAGGTAGAAATCTCTTTTTGCATTTGACAGTAGAGAAAGAAAAACCTTAAAAAGTAATTACCTCAATTTTTGAAACAAAGGGGATCTAACCTGAGTCCCCCATGTTCCCTGAAAGAGGAGGCTTTAGCTCTTGTCTATAAGGGTGGCCACATGATTCACTCAGCAATGTTCATGTGCCCAAACCACAGTCCATGTCCACTCACAGTACTACCAAAATAAAATACCAGCTTTTTCGTTAAATCCCTTCCTTGTCCCTTCAGATTCCAAGAAATCAACAAATACAGAGGCCAAAGGAATCTGCAGCAGCATCTCAAAATACTGTTGTCCTGAAGGTTGGGGATTTAGCTCAGTGGTAGACCGCTTGCCTAGTAAGCACAAGGCCCTGAGTTCAATCCCCAGCACCCCGCAAAATACTCTTACCCTATTTTACTAGCCCTTCAGATGTTTCTCCCCAGAATCCCCAAAGCTGAAACAACCTGCATGTCTTGGGACCCTGGTGTTCCAACCTCTCCTCACTGCCATTGTCTCTTCTCTTCATACTTGTGCTGGTCACCATGTCTCGGAAACAAATGACCTGAGGTGGTCTTCCCAGGGTGGCAGGCAAGCCTGAGACCACGCGATGCCTTTGAGTTGCCGCATCACATTATAGGATTATCTAGCGCTTGTGGTAAACCGAGATCCCTGAGTCTTTTCTTCACTTTTAATTTTCTTTTTTTTTTTTTTTGGTGGTGCTGGGGATCGAACTCAGGCCCTTGTGCTTACAAGGCAAGCACTCTAATCACTGAGCTAAAGCCCCAGCCCTACTTTTAATTTTCTTAATCCAGCGTCTTAGACCGCTCGGCCACGCTACCTGCTTACTTTTAATTTTCTTTAGAACACTTATATACATCTTTTAATCATAAAGGCAAGAGAATCACATAAAAACTTCGGGCAGTAGGGGAAAATATTGCCCTGCCACAACTATTTAACCTGGATATGCATTTTTCCAGCCTGTCTCCATAACTGCTTTGTTTATCTAGTCATAATCATGAGGAATATACATTTTCGTGCCAGGTTTAATTAAGGGCCAACAAAAGTCTTGTTACACTAATTCTCTATTAGATTTATTACTCATTGACCCAATTATGTTTGGCTGGAATTTTTGAAAGCAAATAGTTTTCCCTTTTAAAAGAATATTTACTTGGAATCTAAAACATACTGTACATGAATATATCTAACTACAATACAGCGCTGCTATTCTTTAACACCATATAGAGTATCATTTCAATGGACTTTTATATGTACAATAACAATATCCTGTTTTTAGTAGGTAAACAAATTTTAAAACTTGAAGATACAGTCCCTGAATTAAACACTTGCTTAAATATCTTCTAACTTTCAGGTAAAATCTTCACTTGATTCCAGGTTTGTAGACATGGTATAAATCTTAGTCAAACAATTTTATGGCTGTGGTGATCTTTTCTGCTCTATTTCTAAGCAGCCAACATTTAACTGAGGTAGACCAGATGTTTCTAAATTCAAGGTCTCACAAAATCCTCTGAATTTTTAGCAAGTAAATAAAGTATCACTGGAAGGGGATTGGGGATTTAGCTCAAGTGGTAGAGCACTTGCCTAGGAAGCCCAAGGCCTTGAGTTTGATGCCCAGAACCCTCCCCCGAGAATAGGTGGAAGGTACTTAACAAACAAAACATTTTTAAAAAATCTAACGCTGCTGGAATTTTTTTGGTAAAGGGTTTAGTAGCCAGGCGTCATGGTGCACACCTGTAATCCCAGAACTCAGGAGGTTGAGGCAAGAGAATTCCTGTGAGTTAGAGGCCAGCCTGGGCTACATAGTGAGTTCAAGGCCACCCTGAACTACACAGGGAGACCCTGCCTCAAAAAGGAAAAAAAAAAAAAGTTTTCCAAACAAGTCTAAATCTCAAGACAACAGCTCCCCCTAATGGCCTAAAGGAAGGGAGCGTGGCAGGAAGCGGCAGGGCCATCCATCCTGGGCCACACAGCAAGAAGCCCCAGGACAGGAGGGCAGGAGAAACAAGGCCCTGGAGGTCCCCAGCGGGGTACGTCCCAGCGGCAAACAGGAGGCACCTGGTGAGCCATCATGGGCACAGCTCCCTAGACTGCCAGCTGTGGTGGCACAGCGGGGCTAGAGGCCACCATGCAACAGACTCTGGCCATGGGCTCGCTGCTCCAGACTGGCTGCAGTATGGGTGGTGGTGCAGCCAATGTGCGTGAGCTCCGTGCCAATGGCTCGGGCTCCTGCAGTCCTGCTGAAAGAGAGGGCAGGAGGGACTGTGGGTGGAAGTGCAAAGCTCCAGGCATATGCAACCACGGCCAGCAGATGCAGCTGGAGGTGAGACTCAGTGCAGGCCAGTAGGGGAGGTGCCTGGGGCCGGCTCAGGAGCATCAGACCCCCAGGGCCGGGTGGGTCCCCAGGCTCCATGTCCATAGCCCACTCATCTGCACCGGCTCCGCCTGCCGCACCGCTGCAGGCTGGCAGTTGTTGTCTTGCACAGGCGGGCAGCGTGGTCACCAGGTGTCATGCATCGCAGCACTCCCCAACTGGACAGCTGCCCAGGCTCTTGGCCTCCGTGGCTTCCCAGCCCATCACGTGGCTCCACCACCCACCCTGTGGGTCCACCGCCACTGCTACCATGGGAAGTGCCCAGCTGACCACACTGCACTGGCGGTGGCTCCACAGGCTGACGCCGAGCCCTAAAGGGGCTGCCATCACCTTCTCTGAGGCAGCTGCAGGTGAGCCTGGTCAGCATGCTGAAAGCGTGTCCCCCTGCCCAGTACTGGACACAGGTGGAGGCAGTCTCCCAGCTGATTGGCTGCACGGGGCTACGCCTCCTGGTGTGCCTGTCCCTGCTCCACGCCCCATTGGCTCTCTGGACCACGGCAATCCATGCTTACCTCCCGGCTGGCTTGCCAAACTGTTAGCAGACACTGGGGTGCCCAGGGGTCCTTTCCAGGCTTTTGTTGTCTTGTTCAAAGAATTGGATGGGACAACCAAAGAATGTAAAAGTTTAACATTTATTAAAGGTAGAAAAAGAAAAAGTGCTCCCAAAAAGTGCTATGAAGAAAAGAAGAGAAATGAGAAAATATATTCTGCATGCTGCATGCAGAGCAGGCCACAGCTAGAGGAAGAAGACAGTGGCCATGAGGCCCGTGGCCGCCGTCTTTTATATTCTCCTTCTGACATCAGATCCAGTCTGTCCCTCACAGGACCCCGAAGCTGTTCTGTGAATGCATCCCAGCCGTGATGGTCAGGTCTCTGTAACCGATAGGTCGTGTCCAATTGCCCTGCCAGTTTGCCACGTCCCAGTGTTCTCCCTCACTGTGTCAAAATGAAACTTTGAAAAGGGAAAGGGGAGGTAGCTCAGCGGAACAGCATTTATCCAGCATGTGTGAGGCCCTGGGTTTCATCTCCAGTACAGCAAAAAAAATGAAAATGAAAAGATTTGGACAAATCCACTCAGGGGATTTGGGTGGGTGTGACCCTTCTAGGGAAGGTCTGTCTTCCACTGAATTTCTCTCCCTCAGTGCCGATCTGTAGGAAACCTGCTGTCCTATTTTTGGCACGTACTTTAATGCATTTTTGTTATGTCTCTGCTATGGAATTCTATGATCCTTGACTTCAGTAGCTAGCAATGCTTGGTACAGAGCAGATGCCCTCCTAAGGTTTATTGATATTTTTTCTTTGGTACTAGGTATTAAACCCTACCTAAAGGGTGCACTACCTCTTGAGCCCTCTTTAGATATTTTATTTCAAGACAGGGTCTCACTAAATTGGACTGGGCTGGCCTTGAACTTGGAATCCTCCTGTTCAGCGTCTTGCCTCTAGAGTAGCTGGGACTACAGTATGTACCACCATGCCCAGCTATTGATTTATTAAATGATGGAGTGAATAGATGTTTTCTGAAGACTTCTCAGGTATCACAGCTGAAAATAATTCTAACCCACTCAAAATTCTTTGATTGGCCAGAAGCAGTGGCTCATGCTGTCATCCTAGCTTCTTGGGATGCTGAGGCAGGAGGATCTCAAGTTCAAGGCTAGCCTAGACAATTTAACGAAACCTTGTCTCAAAATAGAACAGTTTTTGTTCTAATAAGAAAAAGGTAAGCTCAAGGCCCTGAGTTCAATCCCCAGCACCAAAAAAAGAAAAAAAAAAAAAAAAGAAGAAAAAGGACAGCTTGAGGCTGACTGGCCTGCTGGGCGGTGGCTCTGAAGGTGGGCAGCTCTAATGCCCGTGTGGATGGACATCCGTGTCTGCGTACCTGGCACCCGAACTCTTTTTATGTCTCTTTCCTTGGTGACCAGATTCCCTTGTTCTCCCTCATCTGTTTTCTACAAACCCAGAGAAGTCAAAGGAAGGAGCAGGCGCTGAGATACCCCATAGAACTGTTACATGAATCTGCTCTCCTGTCACCTCCAGGATGAGAGCTCTTGTCTTCGTCTCCACCATTCATCCCCTTCGAAGACAGTGCCTAGCACATCACGAGTGCTCAGCCAGTATTCCTTGAATCCACACTCGGGGCCCTTTTCCAACAGCATATACAATGTGAGGATCCAGCATCATCTCTTGCTTTCCTCAGTCTTGGCCTTTTTTTCTCTAGTAGTGTACATACACTCTGTGGATTTTTGTTTTTTGGGTTTTTGGGGGTTTTTTTTGAGACAGAGTCTTGCTATGTAGTCCAGGCTTGCCTCGAATTCACAATGATCCTTCTGCCTCAGCCTCCTGGAGTGCTGGGACTACAGGTGGATGCCATCACACTTGGCTCTATGTGGACTTTTGTCTTTCTTTTTTTGTGGTGGTAGAGTTGGAATGCAGGGCCTTGTATATGCTAGACCAGGGCTCTACCACTGAGCTCCGCCCTCAGCAACGTAGTATGTCTTTGATGTGGCTTCCTGAGAGAGGGCAGAGATAGGTCTGTGGATTAGAGGATAGGTAGATGTTTCTGCTGTCTTTTATGGGGGGTGGAGCGGTGCTGGGGATCCAACTCAGGACCTTGTGCTTGTTAGGCGGGCACTCTACCAGTGTTTCTGTTCTCTAGTCTTAGCTGGCACGCAACGCCCTCCTGCAATCTGGCCACCAGCCACATCGCGCATGCTCCTCAATTTGAAGCCACCCTGAATCCCCTTCCCCACACACGCTATTCTTGTCCTCTGACTTTTTGTGTCTGCTGTTCTTTTTGTCTGGAATATGTCGTGCCCTTGAGAACTACTGTCTTTGGAGACTGGCTAACATGTCGGCATCTTTCTGACCCAGCCCTGCCTGAGATAGGTGGCTGCCCGAGCTGTGTTTCCTGGGCACCTAGGTCGCCTTCGCCTAGGGACTTCCTCCCCTCTCTGCAGGAGCCCGGAGCCCAGCCCGGCTGTGTGGAGCCTTCATGTTGCACCGTTGCACCGGCTGGAGCCAGCTCCTCCCAGCTGCGGGGAGCCGGTCACATGTAGCTCTTCCACCTCTGCACTCAGTTATATCAATTTAGGAGTTTAAAACCAGCCACGGTGGGAATACTCGTGCCGTGTAAACTGACAAAACACTGCAAATGAATGGGGCAGCCAGACAGCCACAGCCCTTTTCCCACATATATGTGCAGTTAAAGGCATTTGGTAAATTGGCATGCGATGAGTTTTGAATGAACAAATGCATTGTGCTCTGGAAAATCTCCCCAAATTAAAGTCCACTGCCTTTTTTTTTTTTAACCTCTTCAGGCCAATGTTGACTTGGTTTTCTGCATAACCCTGCCATATCACAGCCCTGGATTAGGCCCTAGCTCTTGAATTTAGCACACTGGAGCATAAGCATTAGTGCACCAGAATAACTAGAGGCACTGGGGAAAATGTGTATTCCTGGCCCACCTTTGGTGTTTCAGATTCATAGAAATTTGCATCTTATAAGAAGCCCATGTGGGTTTAATAATGCAGGCTCAGCACACCCAAGTAGTTAGACCTTTATGCCAACCCTGCTCTCTATGGTTTAAGGCAGTCAGGATAGAGAGCAACAATTAAACTGGTTAGGCAGTGTCCCTGGCTACCACTCAGCTACATTCCCAGCCCTTTTTAATTTTTCACACAGGGTCTCTCTGAATTGCCCAGGCTGGGTTCAAATTCATGATCCTCCAGCCTTCCAGAGGGCTGGGATTACCAGCATGCAACACGACACCTGGCTTATTTTTTATTTTGAGACAGGATCTCGCTAAGTTGCTGAGTTTCCCCGGTTGGGCTCAACTGCGTGATCCTCCTGCCTCCGCTTCCCAAGTAGCGGGGATTACAGGTGTGTGCCACCATGCCCAGTTCCAAGTCCTCACTTTCACATCGGCTTCAGCCACACTCCTTCCCCCACACCAGCCCTTAGCTGGAACGCCCTCCAGTCTGCACTGTGGCAGAGGCTTATGGAGAGTCCAGTGGTCAAGATGGACAGAGAAGGGGAAGGGTCCGAATAATGCAGACACTGTGTCTGCAGCGGGAGCCAGAGACTGGGTTCTGTGGGAAGTCCTAGATGAAGATGCATGTCCACAGTGTGCACTCAGGTGTGCTCAGCCATGGGCAATCGAGCCGAGGTTCTCATGAGACAAAATGGGCTGGGCACAGTCACAGCTGTAACAGGCACAGGGTCCCGTGCAGGCTGGAGGAATAGGGGGACATATAGGTCCGAGAGGCAGTGGTTCAGTCAGCTCATGTGGGAAGGTTCAGTTCAGGCCGCAGCCCTGGAAGCAGAGTGAGCGCCAGGTCTGGAGAAATGACACAGACTGCTAATCCCCAACTGCTCTTCATTTGTGCCTAGCTGACCACGGTGCAGCCAGAGCCCTCAAGCAGGGGGCAGAATGGGGACGCTTTGGGGACAGCTTTCCGAGGCAGAGTAGGATAAGGTATCTGGGCCTCCCTCCAGCTCCTCGTACTCCGCCTGGCATGTTCCCACCTCCTTTGGTCAGGCTCTTTAGAAACCAGGGTAGGGTAGACTATCCAGGGTCTCAATGCCTAAAAGACAGACTGCTTTCTGTCCAGGAAATGGCCAGTGACGAGCTGAGGGAGCTGAGGAATGCTATGACCCAGGAGGCCATCCGTGAACACCAGATGGCCAAGACTGGTGGCACCACCACTGACCTCCTCCAGTGCAGCAAGTGCAAGAAGAAGAACTGTACCTACAACCAGGTAGGGGCAGCCACAGGCCACCAAGCAGGACAAGCAGTGGGAAGCATGGGGAAGGCCGGGGGGAAGGACCGACGTGCCCCAGGCTGCAGAGAGAGGGTGGGCTATGGGACAGCACCGTGGTGCCCCAGGGCTTCTAGAATACAGCTGGAGTCTAGAACCAGCCAGTGTGGGGGCTGCGGGGCTGGCCCACATGTCCAAACTGCCCTGCAGAGTAGGAGGCCCAAGACTTCAGTGGAGTCACTGTCCTCAGTTGGAAGGATAGTTAGCAGTGTAAAACCCAGCTCCCCATTGTACACACAGGGAAACTGAGACCCAGATGGACAGACTGACTTTGCGGTTTTGCCCAAGGTGGCAGAGAAGGCAAATGGCAGGGAGAATAACAAACCCAGGTCCAAACCTTTCTGTCCACAGTTGGTCAGCAAAGCATAGGAGCTGGGGCCCCTCGTCCTCGGGGAGAAGACCATTGCCCTGGCATGGGGAGCCACGGAAGGTTGCAGAGGGCCCGTCTCCTGAAATCAGAGAACGGCCTCCTGTTTCTGGGGCCTTGGAGCACCATATTCTTAGATTCTAGTTGGGGTCTAGTCATTCTTGAACTCTATTGCTTCCTCTGTCTGTTCAGTAAGCAAGATTTATCAAGAGCACTTGTCTTGGTGCCCTGTGGCCCCAGCAGAGATAGTGAGCCCTGCGGGTCCCCTTCAGGAGTTCAGCAGTGTCTGCAACCTCCCGCTCCTTCCCAATCACGTGTCCACATGGGGCTGCGGGCTTCCCGTGCGTCACCACCACAGAAATAAAGTGCTGCCAGCCGAGATGCCCCTCCCTGGGGGAACCCCAGTGTCACTCTTTCTCAGGCGTCACTGCTGGCCAGTGACAGGCTGTGCCACATTGTGTTCTCCTGGCCGGGGGCTCCTCCCACACTGCAGAGTCCCAGCTGACGTCATGCCCAGCTGAGTGTCAAGCAGGGCTGGCCTCAGAAACCAGAGCAACAAGTGTTCAGTCTGGAAATGCCAGGGTTCGGCAGTGGGAAACCTGCTTCCCGCATGTGAATGCTGAGGTTGAGGGGATGAGAAACTAGAAGACATGCCTGTCATCCCACCACTTGGGAGGCTGAGGCAGGAAGATTACAGGTTCAAGTCAAGACCCCGTCTTAAAAAAGAAAGAGGAATGGGACTGTAGCTCAGTGTGAAGACCTTGGGTTCAATCCCCAGGACCACCAAAGAAATTACATAAATTGTCCCAATTATCCTAAAGTCCCTTTTGCTCTCTGGGCCTCACTCCCTCCACCGGTATAATAAGGAAAGTGACCTAGGTGATTCCTAAGGCTGCTCCAAGCTCATTCAAGTACGATTAGCAGGCATGTCCAGTATGGCGCGTGCAGGGCTGAGTCAGGGAATGTTTCCTGTGGGAGATGAGTTGTGAGGCAAGAGGAGAAAGATAGTTCAGAAGCATCAACAAGATTACAAGTGCAGTCAGGTGTGGTGATGCGCACCTGTAAATACCAGCACTCAGGAGGCTGAGGCAGGAGGATAGCCTTGGGTTGAAGGCCAATCTGGGCTACAGAGTGAGTTCAAGGCCAGCCTGAACTGCAGAGTGAGACCCTGTCTCCAAAAATAATTAATTTTAAAAGGCTGAGCCTGTGAGATACTGGAGTGAGCCGATGGGCTGCCAGCGGAGAGGACATTAAGCATCAAGGAGTTGTCAGCAATAAGGGCATTGCCAAAGTGAGGCAGCAACATCAGTGCCCACCTGTGGGATTTGGACCTACTCCTAAAGACAGTGGGAGCCATGGCAGGTCCTGGAGTAGGAGAGTAACCTCACAAGTGGTTCTTCTCCCTTTCAGATGCAGACACGCAGCGCTGACGAGCCCATGACTACCTTTGTCTTATGCAATGAATGTGGGCATCGCTGGAAGGTCTGTATGTCTGTCTGCATCCTTCCCCCTCCACAGTCCTGCCCACATTAAGAAGTCACATACCCATGGCCCAGGAGAGGCCTCATGCTTGGAGGGCTTGCCAGCCTACACAGGGCAGGCCCGGGAGCTAGGAGAGCGGCAGGCTGCTGTTAGGAAGGCAGAGACAGAACCTCTGAGTGTGCTGGCTTCGCAAGGGCACCTAGCGGTAGCTCGGGATGGGCATGTGTGTCATTTGAGCTTCCTGAGGCCCACGGAGGGGAGGAAAGCAATGGCTCTGTGTGCTGGTGGACCACGCCTCTGCAAAGTGCTTTCACAGATGTGTTTCCACTGAAGCAGGCCACAGGCGGGGGTGGGAGGCAGGGAGGCTGAGTCCTGTCCAGTGAGAGTGACCCCCCCAAGTGTTGCCAGGCGTCCTTCCTCTCAGCAGCTCCAGAAAAGCCTTCTGTCACCCGAACCTGGGCCCCGGGGCACCCTCGCTCCTGCAGATGTTCCTTTTCAGCCCTGGGAGTCAAGCAGAGACTCCTCCCGAGTGCTCCTTCAATGTGGTCACATGGCTAATGTCCCTGCCCATTGTCATCTGACATCTGGGCCCCCAGGCAGGCTGTAGGTACTCCAGAGTCCTACTGGACTTAACAAGAAGCCCAAGCCCGAGCTGGGCCTGGGAGTCGGGCACTCTGGTTGAGGTCCCATCCCGCTCTCCTTGCTGTGTAACCCTGAGCATGCTACTCGCCCCCTGGGCAGGAGGGTGACGGGAATCCCTTTCTCCCAGCATGGATGTGAGGACCATTTCGATGTGAAGACTAGTATGCATGCGTGTGCATACACACATTGTAAACAAGAAATGTTCCTTTCTAATATTAGTCTCGCTTTCAGACGAGGACACTGAGCTGCAGAAACAGTTGAGTATCAGGCCTAAAGTCACAGTTTGGAGCTCAGAAAGACAATGCTCCAAATTCCCGGGCAATTGCTTTTTCTTATGAAGAGCCTTGATAGCCCTCCGCAGGATCTTATCAGAACTGTCATATTTTTAAAAGTGAAAGCCAAATGATTGCCGGATATGGTGGTATGGCCAGTAATCCCAGCACTTGGGAGGTTGAGGCAAGAGAATCATGAGTTCAAGGCCAGCCTGGGCTGCATACACAGTTCAAGCCCGGCCTGGATTAAAGAAAAACCAGCCAGGCATGGTGGTGGCACATACCTGTAATCCCAGCATTTGGGAGGCTGAGGCAGGAGGATTTTAAGTTTGAGGGTAGCCTGGGCTACCTAGCAAGACTCTATCTCAAAAATATAAATTAAAAAAAAAAAGAAACCAAACAAACAAACAAGTCAGGTGATTTTGCATTTTTCTTTATTTACTCTTGGAGCTCATAGCGATGGAGTCAGTACAGTTGCCTACCTTAGAGCATGGGCCTTGGCATCAGGTTCACCTCCTTGCTTCACCATTTGCAAAATGTTGTAGCTGACTGCCCTGAATTCTTCAGACCTGGATTTCCTCACCTGTGAAACAGGGCAGTATTATCTAGCCCACAGAGCTGTTTTGAGAACTCGAGAAGGTGGTACCTGTAAGCCATCAGCAGGTACCTCAGGTGCCGCCTGTGGCATCTTTGTCAAATTAGAAAAAGCTGTCCCTTCCTCTCTTCCTCTGGGCAGTCACGGCCCCGTCCTGGGATGCAGAGCCAGCAGAGAGTGGGCTGCATCTCGGCCTCAGCCTGCGCCCTGGGCCGGGCTCTCTTGTGCAGCCTATAACCCGGACAACCTTACAAGGAAAGCCCCGGGTGCATGTGGGCCTGCACGTAAAAAACCACCATTCTAGCCGTTTTGAGTATGTCATCTCCTAGTGTTATGGGATTTTGACGAAGTCACCGAGCTGCTCTCTGAGCTGCTTCCTCACCTGTGAAAACAGAAGCGATACTCCTCCTGGGGCAAGGAGAGCATGAAGTGAGTTAAAACACGGTAATATCGCCGGCACCCAGTAAGCGCCGGATACATGGTGGCTCTTGGTGTTGGGAAAAGGACATTCTGCATGCTCCAAGTCCAGCTCTTCCTCCCTGACTCCTCTATCAGCTGGAGAGGCGGAACCCATTAGAGGTGACAGCTATATGGCTTCTGGCAATATTTCCAGTCAGTGTCCATTTCCATCTAGGAGGCCTGAAGTCTAACCAAGTGATTAGCAGGAATAAATGTCCTCAGCCGTAGTCGAGGGCCCAGCCCAGGCCTGCCCGGCATTGATCTGCCGTTCATTTATCACCTGATACCATTCTTGAGTTGGCCAGCACTACCGTCCCATTCTACAAATGAGTGACTTGTTCCAGGTCCTCCAGCCAATCACAGCTGAGCCCATGTGACTTCAGACCCCACCTGCTTTTTTCCTCTTTCCATTCAGCCTCCTTGGATGACAGGAAAATCTCTCAAATTCTGTTGCCTTTTTGGTTTTGTAGTTCTGCTAACAGCACCGCCCACCAAGACAGCAGTGAAGGAAGAACAAAGAGGAACGCTAAATCATCTAAACTGGAGAGAAAAATAAAAATTGAAATGAAGAAAAATACTGCACTCTGAGTGAGGCAACAGGGATCAGAGGGAGAATTCTTTTGCCGATGAGTAAGTCATTCATGACTGGCTGATGGAGGAGCCTAACATGAGTACCATGCTAAGAATGTGTTGATAAACTTCTTGTAGAAAAAGCATTAGAGTTGAAGTGTCACATCTTTGACAGAGAGCTGCCTGACCATTGCTTTGAGGCCCTTCCCTCTCATCCAAATCTCCCAGGCTTTATAGATAGAAAAATACCACAGAGCTAGGAATAGAGTGCTTGCCTAGCATGCACAAAGCCCTGATTCCTAGTACCATAAGGAAGCAAGCAGGGAAGAAAGAAGAAAAGAATGCAGATCAGAGTTGGGGGTATGCTGGAGGCCCTAGTTAATTCCTACCACCATAAAAAAGGAAAAGAAAGAAAAATACCCCTGGGCATGGTGGCATATGCCTACTATTCCCAACACTCTGGGACACTGAGGCAGGTTCAAATGGACAACGTAGTGAGACCCTGTCTCCAAATAAAAAACGCCCTGGGGATGTTCAGTGTGAAGACCCTTGACTCAATCCACAGTAGCACACACACACAAAAAAAAACCCCACAATAAAAACAAAAAACATCAAGCAGGTGCAGTGGCACACACCTGTAGATAGTCCCAGCTACTTGTGAGGCTGAAGTAGGATGATCACCTGAGCCCAGGAGTTCGAGGCCAGCCTGGGCAACAGAGCAAGACTCTGTCTTTTAAAAAAGAAAAAGAAAACAGATCCACACAAATCCTTCCCCCACCCCCGAGCCACACATGCAGAACAGGTACATGGTTTGTCTCAGGCAGATATGATTTCCACACCAAGTAGAGCTCTGTCTTCCCTATTTCCTCATCTTGTCCCAGACTCTCTGCTGGTCCCCATTCACAGCTGTCTGCAGGGGCCCTTTGAGAGTGGGTCCTTCTTGGCAGGGAGGTGACCCTGTAGAACGTGGGCTCCCTAAGTGAGGGTGACAGCTGTGCCCCAGACTTCCATGGCCCTTTGGAGGATCCTGCACCCCGGAAGCTGCCCAAGTTCAAGTGCCTGTCCCTCCCAGCTCCATCTGTGGTTCAAACTTCAGAGGAAGTCTGCAGATCGTGGGGCTCCCACGATGATATCAGCTTACTTTCTATGCTGAGAGGACTTTAGGAAAAGTTGAAAACTTCCGGCAAAACCTTGGGAGCTGCATGTCGAACAGGCTTTTGAGGGTCACAGTCTCTGATTGTCCCTGGCCTCTCAGCAGCCTGGGGCCAAGCCTCGTGGACTCTGTTGTGTTACTTGAAATGCTGACATGCAGGAGCCTGTGAATCACTCAGATCTTGAGCAAGTCACGAAGCCATTTCCTTCCCTGTAAAAATGGGAGCAGAACCACCGCAGTCTCCCAGGGTGACTATGCAGAACCCCACTGGGTTTCCATAGTGGTTCACCCACGGGGGGATCTGTTGGGGTAACAACAGCCCAAGTTCCTGCTCCCCTGGGCATCATCCCTCTGGACCTGGTTGCATCTCCTCTCTTCTATCTGTCACGTGCCTCCTCCCGAAGAGGAAGCCATAAACAGACTGTGCAGAAACCACCACCGTCCTCAGCTTTTAAGTGGGTAGAGTGGGAGGGCCCCTGGGGAGAGGCTGAGAGTCACTCACCGAAGGCCTGACACCTGCAGCTCCTAAAGGCCAAAGAGAATGGAAACCCGGGGCTGTTTCTTCTAGTCATGGTGCCTGACTACACTGGGAGAGAGCCACAGTTGTGCACAGTGCTCAGTCTCCGCTTTCCAGGAATTCCCAGCCTGGCAAGAGGAGGGAACGGTAGGTACAGACTCCTGTGCCAGACAGGCCAGGACGCCACATCCAAGGTGTGTGTGTTCCTTCAGAGGTGCAGAGGGAAGCTGCTTAGAAAGCTGGGTTCTTCTTCACCTTTAACATTGGGCTCAGGGTGGGACTGAGATTTTCCTTTCTAACAAGTTACTAGGTGATACCAATGTTGCCGGTGGTCCACAGACCACACTCATAATAGGAAGTGCTAAGACATCTAGATTTTTCACTGCGTTACCTAATCCTTCAACCAGAGGTTAGTCAGCAAAAGCAGAGCAAAACAGCAACCATTATCAATTTAATAATGTTAATAAAGGGGACATGGTGGCACACACCTGTAATCTCAGCATTTAGGAGGCTGAGGCAGGAAGATCACCGTGAATTTGAGGCCAGCCTGGGCTACACTGAGTTCAAGTCCAGCCTGAACTACATAGCAAGACTCTTTCTCAGAAACAAACAAAAATAATGTTAGTAAAGGTTACTTTGGGATGAGGTTTTAAAGGTGACACATAGTCATGTTCTAAACACCTCTTGTGTTCCCTGTGTCATAGAGATTTAGATCATAGGGAAGAGAAAACCAACAAAATCTTCACCCTCAAGGGCCAGGGATTTAGCTCAGTGGTTAGAGTGCTTGCCTTGCAAGCACAAGGCCCTGAGTTTGATCCCCAGCACCAAAAAAAAAAAAAAATCTTCACCCCCAATAACCTTACTGTTTACCAGAGGAGATGAGTCAGATTAAACAGCAAGAGAACAAGTCAGCTCAAGTCCACACATCTGTAAGGTAGAAATCTACCTTCACAAAAGGACATGGAAAATTATGACTAGGCCACGGATTGTGTTCCTGGACAGGTGTCAACACCCTCCCAGGGCATCTTCCTGTGTCCACCTTGGAGCCCCCCCAATTCATGCCCTCACTCCACTACTGGCATTTACAATCATCCATGTTTCTGACTGCCCTTGGCGGGGCCTGGGAGCCTGCAGAGCCGGCCCCCGTCTTACCCCTCAAGCTCTGGTTCGGCCAGGCTGGCCGTGCCGTGGTCCTCTTGGCCTGCCGTGCGCCTCCCTATGCTGTTGGCTGGAAAGCAGCTTAACCCGATCTTCCTCGTCTCAAAAATGGGGCGAGCCACATGCAAGCTACACACTTCTGCTGCCCAGGAAGGCTTCCTAAGGGAGAGGAGATTGTCCTTTTGCAGGAGGAGGAAAAGGTCAAGGTCAGGTGAGGTGAAACAGAAGCAAAGTGCTTGGGATGGGGGCGGGAAGGTCCCTCAGGGAGGGTCTGGCCAGAAGGCCTTGAAAACAAAAGTTTATTCAGGATCCCATGACTAATTTAGAAGATATTTTCAAAAGGTTACTGAAAATACAGTATGGAAGTCTTAGTAATCTCCCCCGGACTTCCAGATCTCTGTTCTTAGCCCTCTGTTGTGTTTGTTTGTGTGTTTGTCTGTTTATACTGGAGATTAAATCCAGGGCCTTTGTACTGAGCTACATCCCTAGCCCTTTTTAATTTTGAGACAAAGTTTTACTAAATTGCTAAATTGCCCAGGCTGGGCTCAAATTTCCAATCCTCCTGCCTCAGCTTCCCAGAGTACAGGGATTACACCATATGCCACCACACCTGACTGGCCCTCTTTTTTCTTTCTCTTTCCTTCTTTCTTTCTTTCTTTTTCTTTCTTTCTTTCTTTTTCTTGCTTTCCTTCTTTCTTTTTCTTTCTCTTTCTTTCTTTCTCTCCTTTCTTTTTTCTCTCCTTCTTTCTTTCTTAGAACTATTTGCCAAAGAATGAATTTGATTTTCTGTAATTTAAAAACATTTAAGTGACTTTTTAATAGGGTTCACTTTCTTTCCCTTTTACACTGATGTGTTTGTGTTACTGGGTTTTGGGGTGTTGGAGTCTTCTGGAGGGGGTTTCTAGGTTCTTTCTGTCCTGAGCAAAGAATTGGTCAGGACAAGCACAAACAGTAGCAAAGTTTTATTAAAGGTAGGAAAAGAAACAGGCTCTGCAGAGTGAGTCTGGGCCAGTAAAAGTAGGAAAAGAAGTATACCCTATAGCACAGGGGTGGGCCACCATGCAAGAAAACACAGTGGCCTGGCCCTCCTTTTCCTTTAGCTTAGACTTCTGTTACTGAGTGCCTATTCACCTGTCTCTTCCAAGGATACTGCTGGCTATCTCTGTACAAGTCATCTGGTCCTTCCTAAATCTCTGTTCTGTCTTCCATTTTTGCCCATTAGTCTGTTCCTTGGATCCCTCTGTGACCCTCCTTATCAGTTACCGATCCTACTGTCCCTACTTTGCCAGATCCCTCCCCCCATTGCCCTCACCACCAACATGGCCTTTCAGGTTGTCTTTCTTTCTAATTTCAGTGCCAAGACCTTCTACTGGGCTCTGGCTGAGCCATTCCCACTTCTTGTCCCATCTGCACATGCCCCTTGGTGGCTGTGAGCACCCTTCCCCTCATCATCTTCAGCACCTTTCCATCAGCTGTCAAATTCACACTCCTTGATTTGACTTGCAGAGCTCCCCGCCATCAGCCTTTGGCCTGTGTTTTGTTCTTGAGGGCCTTGGAAGCCTTCACTTCTTTGGCTGATTCAGGGGACCTTCAGTCTCTGCCTGTCTTTGGTGACTCAGCTTCTACCCTGCTCCCCCTGGTTCTCAGCTTGAGGGACACGCATGCCCTATTCTTGAATACTGGCTGGACCTACCCACTTAGAGCTGTCCATTCTGATTCCTCCTCCCTACCTTGGTCCAAATTTCACTCATTTTCCAAGGCTCAGATGCACGTCGGTGAAGTCTCAGGTCCCAGGCAACATGAGACAGTGCCTCAGAACTCCCGCCACACTGCGACACTCTCCCCACACACTTCCACTTACCATGATTCTAGCTCAGGCTCTTGTTGTGTTCTGCCATCCTGATGATAATTCCTTTAACCATTCTTCATCTGACAGTGTCAACAGTATCTATTAATCACTGAGCATTATCTAGCTGGGTATCTCAGGTGCACTAATAACTTCTCCCTGCTTCCTGTTTCTCACTTGTAAAATAGTGGTAATAATAACTCCTAGTGTAGAGGGTTGTTGTGGGGATTCCTTAAGTGAATACAAGGAAAGCTTGTAAGCCAAGCATTTGGTGCACACCTGGAAGCATAGCTATTCAGGAGGCCGAGGGTAGAAGATGGTGAGTTTGAGGCCAGCCTGGGTAATTTTGTAAGATTCCAACCCGTCCCACCTCCCCACCCCAAACTTTCCACCTCCCCAAAACAAAGAAAAAGAAAAAGAAAAAGAAAAGCACTTAGAATGTTACTTCAGACACAGCACTGATTAATAAGCTTTAGCTATTGTCATTAGTAGGAGTGCAGGGGAGTACTTCATATTACCTCAACGAACCCTCTGGCCTAGAAACTGGGTCACTATTATTATATTCTTTTTGTTTTGTTCTTCTGGTACTGGGGATCAAACCCAGAGCCTTCACACTGAGCTACAGCCCCAGCTCTTGGCCATTTATCAGTGTACAGTTTAATAAAGTACCTTCAAGTTACATAGATTCACACTGTTACACAACCAATCTCTAGAATTTTTTTTATCTTACAAAACTGAATCTCTGTTCGGCAGCTCCTCATTTCCTTTTTCCCCGACAACTGCTGTTCTGTCTTTCTGAGTTTGTATTATTATACTCCTTTTTTGTGGTCTGGTACTGGGCATTGAACCCAGGACCTCACAGATGCTAACCAAGTGCTCTATACCACTGAACTACACCACCAGCACTTTTTTGAGACAGAGTCTTGCTAAGCTTGCCGGGCTGGCCTTGAATTTGGCCTCCTCTTGCCTCGGCCAGCTTCTGTATTATTATATGCTTTCCTTACAAGCTGAGGAGCCACAGGACAGTCTGGATTTGAACCCAAGCCTGCTGTGACTCAGTCCAAAATACAGCCTCACCTCACAGAACCTCTGTGACATGCTTTACCTCAGTGGCCAGCGTGTGCCCAGGCTCCCCTCTGTGCCATTCTCAATTTAATCCTCACAGTAGCCCTGCTGTGAGAGTGAGGCATGGTGTCTGATTTCCCAGCTCAGTGTCTGGTACAGAGTAAGTTTTAATAATTGGATCTGTTTGATACCTTTAAATAAGGTAGATGATACTAAATTTGTGGTACTTTTTTTTTTTCTGGTGGTGCTGGGGACAGAACCTAGGGCCTCGTGAACACTAGACAACTCTACCACTGAGCCACATCCCAGCCCTTTGAGGGGGGCATGGGGTCTTGCTAAGTTGCCCAGGCTGCCTTGAATTTGTGATCCTCATGTCTCAGCCTCCCAAGTAGCTGGGATTACAGGCATGAGCCACCATGCCTGGCTCTACATTTTTGGAAAATACTCTCTTTGGAGAAAACCAGCAGAAAAGCATGAAGCAGGCTTCCCAGTTCCTTGTGTTTCACCCTCCTGCAGAGTCAATCTGCTCGTTCCCCCTGACCAGCCCCAGGGCTGCCTGCACCTGTGCTCTTCCCTCTAGTATAACCGGTCCCGGCCATTCTGGGACATACGCTCTAGCCTTTCACGCCTCTGTGACTTTGCATATGCTCTTTTTTCTTTCTTTTCTCCTCTCCTGTTCCCTCCTTCCCTCTCCTCTCTCTCTCTCTTTTCAGTACTAGGTACTGAGCCCAGGTCCCCTTTCCATTGAGCTACAGTCCCAGCCCTTAAAAACAATTTTTTTTTAAACGTTGAGACAGTCTTGCTAAGTCTCTAAATTGCCCAGACTGGGCTCAGACTGATGATTCTCCTGCCTCAGCCTCCCAGAGGGTTGAGATTATAGGCATGTGTCACATTAACTACACATGCTGTTCTCGAAGACCGGAACTTCCCTTCCCACCTTCTCCACCTCCAAAACTCCTCCATTCTTTGCAAGACAGCTCAGAGGTTACCTTCTGTGGGAAAGCTCCTTCCCTCCTTCCCAGCTAGGAGTCCTCCCCTTCCTGGGTGCAGACTAACTCACCCCTTAGGATGACACTTGGGCTGCAGTTACTGTGCCGGTCCGTGTGTCCCCTCGACCACGGCTCCTTGTGCAGTGATGAGCTCTCATCACTCTTGCTGGCAGGAGTTAAGAGAAGCCCAGGTTATCGAGACCTTTTGATGTCCCCTGTCTTTGAAAATAAAGACATGACAAACACCAAGGTAAAATTTTTAATGTTTTAACAATTTAATGCTTCTAATACTAAAAACTTACAACGCTATTGTGCTGCTCACAAGATAACTGTAAGCTTTATTTAAAAACTGTACACTAATTTACAGTACTCCACATGCACAGTGGTCTGGTCGTAGAAAGATATTGAAAGGCCAAACAGCTCTGCCGGCCCCTTTCCCCCAAGACAGGCTGGACTGCTGCCTCCACACGCAGTAGGCTCTCATCGTTTGCTGAATGACGGGAACAGATACAGTTTTCCAAGTAGTTCTTGAAAACCCACATACAATAAACATTCCTGAGAAACCCTCAAGTCCTGAACAATGGGGCGGGAAGCCACCTCCTCCTCCAGTGACCCCCAGCTCTCAGAGTCCAGCTGAAAGCTGCAACAGGAAGCCCCTCAGCCTCTGTCTTTCCTCCCCCTCTCCCCACTGCCCCAGGGGTTCCAAATGCAGTCATGCTTTCCATCCTCGGGCAGCCTGGCTTCTCCTCCACCCTGCAGAGGGTCCCAGGTGAGGAAAGAAAAAGCACTTACTCACAGAAGGAGGCAAGCAGCCAAGCTGGGCTGGGAGAGCCGTCTTGCCCCAGGCAGTCCCGAGGAATAAAAGAAACAGGGAGAGGACAAAGAAAGGCTTAAAGCACTGGAGCAAGGTGGGTAGGGGGACGTGTAAGAAAGTTTACAAAGCAATCTGCCAGAGAAGGGATGAAAAGGGAGTCCCGCTGCGCTGAGGGACTCAGGCCATCATATCACCTTAGGTCCAGTTAGAAACCCACAATTCTGCAGGCAACGTCTGCACACAGGTCCCGCCCCCACCTTGTTCATAGGAATTGGTTACTGACCCCGATCCAGTGATTTCCCAGAATGTGAGGCCTCAGCTTGCTGGTCTCTGGCAGCTGGTGGGTAACCTCAAGAACCTCTGCTCAACTGTTCACTTGAGCCCACCAAATTTGCCCAACTTCCAGTTCTATTTGAATTTCCGGCAGAAACACAATGTGAGGATGAGGTCACCCCCAGATCTTCACAGCTATTGAGCCACTCTGACTTCTCAGATTTTCAGGGCCATTGAATACATCCACAGGCCTTTCTGGCAATCTCCCTTGTCACCAAAGGCAGGATTAACAATAACAGCTATCACCTGCGTCCACATTCAGTGTGGCGTGCTTTATGTCATCTCAATCCTCACAACATCCTTAGGTATAACTATTCTCATTTTACAGAAAAGGAAATGGACCTGGAGTGTTTAAATGGCTTTCTGAAGGATTCACAGCCTGGGTTCTAATCCAGGTCTGTCTGACCTTGATGCCCACACTCTTTCCACTGCCTCTTGGGAACTCTTAAAGATTCTAACTTAAATGGTGCCAAGATCAATTTCAGATGGAACAGGATAGTACGATTCTGTGGCATCTAAAGAATTCCTAGCCCCACTTCGAGGGTGGGAAGAGGAGTGGGAGTGGGAGGTGCTACATTATGCTGGGTAGGGTTCTACCAATTCTTTTTAGACACTTAAGTAATTTAACCATAAATAACTGGGCACTGGGAACAGGACACTCACTAATAAAAGTATGGCCTGGAATCGTGTTAAAAAAAAAAAAAATCCAAGTCTTTCAGTGGGTGGATGTATCTGCAAAACAAAAGAAAAGCCCCTTTCTCAGCCTAGGCGGAGAAGTCTCCTGCACAGTTAGAGACAACAGGCTTCCGGGCACGGAGCCAAAGTTCTGGGGATATTTATAACTTGAAGAGGGTGGGAGTCCCTAATAAGCTGCTATATTCTTTTTCCATCACTTCCCTCTCCAAGACTACAGCAAACTCAACGCTCTTCCCCCACGCAGAATGCTTGCTTTGCCTAGTGCTCGACTTGCATTGTCTAATTCCCTCATCCTGGCTGGGGAAAGGGAAGGCTGCAAGTCCTTCCGTTCCGCAGAACTCCAGATGAATACAGTTTAGCTGCTGATGGTGTTTTTTGGCCAGATACTGTGGCCTTAGGAATCTGCCTGTGATTTCTCTCAGCAGTTTGAGGGTCTAAGATCTTTGAGATCGGCCTACGATTTCTGGGCTTTGCCTGTAAGTCTACAGATTCGAGATCTACTTGCAGGTCTGAGATCTGTAGGATCTTCCAGTGATCTCTAGAATCTCTTTGAATATCAGAGGCCTGAAAGAATTATCTGCGGCTTTAGGATCAATCTGAGGCCCCTCGGATCTTGGAGCTGGCGATCTAGTGGATCTTTTGCAGGTCAGGAGGTAAGTCTGTCCGCAATTCGGGTTTTTGGCTTTTAACCTTCACAAATGACTGCTTAGATCCTGAGTGAGGACCAGCCCGGCTCAGCTCAGGCTCTTAGAGGTCCAGGGTCCCTTCGGTGCCGGAGGCTTCCAGGAACCCTTTTGGCAGACAGGCTCTCAAGAATGATAAGGAGGGCCAGCCCTGGGGCCTAGCTATCTCTTTACACGCCCGACCCCGATCGTGCTTCTGGTTTACTTCAAGGTTTCGCTCCTCCGATGGGCGCAATTCGGTCCCCTTTCAAGGAGCGCTGTCTTTAGACAGGCATGGTCCCATGCCCCTACAGGGTTAACAGCTACCAGGCCGGGACATCCCGGGCTGGGCCTCCGACCACACTCAGGCGCAGGACGGGCGGCGCAGGACCTACTGGGAGTTGTAGTCGGCCTGCACGAAGCAAGTGCCGCGAGAGCCGCTGGGAGCTGCAGTCC
>PVJO010011351.1:0-60180 GCA_004026905.1 Hystrix cristata | reverse complement strand
TTCTATGTCTGGTCATTTTCTTTGTATACATATGTACGTTATCCTTCTCAGTTTGTTCTCCAAGTTGGTTTGATATTTTCTTTGTATGAGGTTACAAAAAGATAGGTAATAGCGTCCTCCTTGGGAGTGTTTGTTTTTTGCGGTTTCTTCTGGGTATATGTGTTTCTTGGATCTTAGGACATTTAGACCTCCAAGGTTATCTTCAATGACAACGTCATGGTTGGTTCCAATTGGTAATAGTGACTTCAGAGAGAAGAAGAGAAAAGAGAATAACAAAGCAAAAAGCTAAAAGAGGGACCATGGGAGAAGAAAGAGGGGGGAAAAAACAAACATACAAACAACCAAAAAAAAAAAAAGAACAGCAAAAATAAAGTCTGGGGGGAAAAGCAGAAGACAGTGTTACCCGTGTTCAGTCCCCGACCGTATGCCTAAATGTTGATGGATCCAGACCCTGCTGGTGCGCGGGCGGGCTGCGCGCCCCGGGTGGCTCATGGGCGTGTGGGCGGGTCCAGAGACTGGCGCGCGCACCTTTCTCACCTCCGGCCATATTCTGCTGTTTAGCAGGGTGCTCGCGCGTCCCACGTGTCTCACGGGAACCAGGCAGCTCCTTACAGGTGTGTGGACCTGTTGAGCCGCCTCTCCGGCGAGCTGCGCGCCACCCGTGGTGTGGTGGGCGTGTGGGCCGGCAATTTAGTTCTTAATTCATGATTCCAAGGCACCCAAAGGCCCCGCGTTGTCTGGGTGCTGATTTGCATCAGTCACCTTTCTCTTACGCTGTTTTGAGGGAGGGCCAACGTGTAAAGAGTTCTCATTGACGGAATGTCAGATAAACCGCTTCTTATGATGGCTTATGTATGCTTAAAATGAAATATGTGTTTCTCACAAATGTTCTGTGAGTGTCAAGCCTTTGAAAAATGATTCAAGGGATTATGCCTTCCCTGTAAATGGAATGAACCTGTTTTAGTACTGCATCATCTTTGTCAATAACAAAAAGATAAATCCAATCAAAAGTGATTGGATTTTATCAAACAGGTGGTTTCCTTGTGTGCTGTCTGTCTGCATGGATGGAGGAACTATCCCCTATTTTCTCCAGCACATTTTGCAAATGTCTCCCCTGAACTCTTGTGCTTTAGTTTACCTGGCATTTCGCCCCAAATGACTCCCCCATTGCCCTGTGTGCTACTTGAGGACAGGAGCCACAACTATCATGTCCACTGATGTTCCAGATGTTTAGCACAGAGCTTGACCTGCCAGGTGAGAAATCACAGGAAGCAAACAGAGCTCGCAAAGTCTTAGAGTTACAAAGGAACATAGAACATTCAGAAGACTTCAAGTAGCTCTGAAAATTGAGTAGGCAGAGCTAGGTCATGAACAACCATGTGTGCTTTGCTAAGGAATTAGGACATTGTCCTGCCGGTGACAGCCAGCCACCTGAAGAATATTAAGTGCAAGAGGTGATGTGATCAGACTCACTCTTTAGAAAGATCCCACAGCTGCTTCCTGTAGGGGGGGGTTAGAGCGGAGTTTGGAGGCCAGGGTAGCATTTTGTCCAGTTCACTTTGCTTCAGGTGGCCCGACAATGCCTGTAGTTGTGCCCTTGGTGTCCAGGAAGAAATATGGTGTCTAATGTTTTCTCTGCATTTTCCCCTGAATCTTACTCTCTAAGTCTTGAGTACATTAGAATCAGAGATTTGCTTTATTTGCAGTTCTTTCGCTCTTGCCTCTTCTTCAGAAAGCCTTGAACTGGACCTTGCTTTACTGTTGTTTTGGAATCTTGGACTGTCTGATTTTTCTAGTAGGCCAGAAGATGTCACCAAGGTCCATGCATTAACCATCTGGAGTGTTGAAGAGGGAACAATGACAATGTCTCCATCCCTTAGCACCTCCCCCCAAATAATCCATGTAGACAGATAGGTCCAAATCTACATGCCAGATGGAACGTGGTGGGCAGAAGGATGGCAGCCTCTGATTTTGGAGGAGCACAAGAGAGAGATGTGCACCCTGGACAGAGGTTTTGTCTCTGTCAGCTCCTGGTGTGCAACTCTTCTTCAGCTATTATCCAGTTAAAAGGAACTAGGAGACTTCCAAAGGTGCCTGCTGTTTCCTGTTTGTTTCTTGGCTCCATTTCTAAAGAAACAGACCACAGTGCTGTTGCTTGCCCACCACCAGGAAAGCAGGATGGAAAGGCGCCTGGCGCACTCCTGGCATTCCGAAGTCTTTGGGTTCATTCCGCCGCACCTCAGACTTTGGACAAGCCCTCGAAGCTGCGCAGCCCCACTTCATTCATGCACAGTGAGCACCTTCTGGACATGGTGGTAGCAATATCTAAGAAAGATGAGCATTTAGCGTTCCGTAAACAACAAGGGGAGATTGTCTACAGTTGGGGTTATTAAGCATTCCCACTAGCTTTTTGTCCCGAGCAGGTGTTGCCCCAGGTCTCCCCCGATTCATTGGGCAAATACATAAGGAAGCGTCCTCCTGGCAGAGGGACTGGAATGGACAGAGGCACAAATACAGGAGTGAATGATGATGCTCCCTGCACCTAAGGAGTCTGTCAATCCTGTGAAGGAGTAGATCGAGCCCTGCCTGTGAGGTGGGCACTTTGCTGGGCACAGCAGCCCCAGAGTTGGGTGTGCATGACAGTGCCCCACTTGGGCACATATTAAGCATGGCAGAGAATATTGCTGAGCATCTACTACGTGTCAGGCCCTGGAGAACAGAAGAGAGTTGGACTCGGCGCTGCCCATTCTGAGACTAGAGCCCAGCTCTGGGGGTTACTATCCAAGGTGCTGCCCATCCGCACAGACGGAAAACCGTGGTGCAGTCAGCAGGCAGGTGGCCCCAGCCACGGAAGAGGATGGTTTTGCATCCACCCCACCCTGCTGCTTGACAGGAGGTCGTTTATACGTCTGTGTGGGGTCCTTTAGTCCGCCAGGGTTGCACTGGTTGTTTGTATCGTGGGCAAGGCAGAAGCCATGCCCAGGCCTGGTCAGCCTGCCTGAGAACCACACCCTGACTGCCAGGAGCCCACCAGCCTCTCTAGGACACCTCCCCAATTTGCCTTTGCAGTTTCCTCCTTCCCACAGCTCTGGCAGCCAGCCAGCATATGGCTCCTATACAATGGAGAGAGCCCAATTCTTGGGAAAGCATGATGCCATGTGCTGTGTCTTTCTGAAAGCGAAGAGACCTTAAAATGCCCTTTGAACAAGTCCACATCTAGGAATTTAATCATGCAGAAATCTATCATATACATGGGAAGATACATACACAAGGATGCACATTTGAGCAGTGTTAGTAAGAGGAAGGAAATGTAGACAACCGAATTGTCCATCACTAGGGGATTGGCTGAGGACATTTGTGAGATTCTGTGCAGTCACTAAAAGGGCAACCTCAACCTCTACCTGTATGTGCTGATTAGACACAGCAGCAGGATCCGTCAATTACATTATGAATCATGCATATACATGTTTCTTTGTGTTGTAAAAATGGACATAGACACAGTACCATCTACTTCCCAGGGCCGGCATGAGGATCTAAGTGGGTTAACTGATACAAAGTTCCTAGAATAGTGTTTGGTGCCACATTAATAGGTGCTCGGGCATCAGATGTCCTGGCCACTGTTGCTGCTATATAATTCTTTACCTTGCCGTAATCTAAACTTTCACAATAATAACTCTAACATCAGAGAGAGGACTTGCCATTGACTCTCCTACTTTCATGGTTTTCGGTACACGTGTGTTTTCGTAGAAAAATGAGTTTCTTAACCCTGTGGGGTATGACATTATTCCTGTGACTCCACATCCCTTGGTGGATCCATATGGCTGGTATCACAACTCATCACAATTTGCTAAGGACAATCAGATTTTAAGACTGGAAACTCCTTATTCCTGAGCCAGTCAGGACAGTGAAGCCTTCTGTACACATCCTGAATGGTCTCAGTGATTTAGGAAGTATACAATAAATATAGTGATCGTTGTTGTTTCTCATGTATATCAAAAAAATACATGTACTGTATCAGATTGGGATATTACTTAGCCTTAAAAAGAAAAGAAATTCTGACATATGCCACGATATGGATGAACCTTGAGGACGTCCTGCTAGGCGAAATAAGCTACATACAAAAGGACAAATTTTGTATAATTGCCTTTATCTGAACTACCTAGGGTGATCAAAATCGTAGCAATAGAAAGTAGAATTGTGGTTGCCAAGAACAAGGAAAAGAGGATGGAAAGTCGGTGTTTAATGGGCCCACAGTTTCCATTTTGAAAGATGAAAAGAGTTCTAGAAATGGATGGTGGTGATGATTATACAACAGTATGAATATATTTAATGTCACTGAACTGTACGCTTAAAAATGGTTACGATGGTAAACATTTGGACAAGCACATGCCTGTAATTCTTGAACTCTGGGAGGCTGAGGCAGGAGCATGAGAAGTGTGAGCCTAGTCCGGGTAACTGGGCAACTTAGCAAGGAACTGTCACAAAATAAAAAGGGCTGGGGATGTAGCTCAATGAACAGGACCTGGGTTCAGTCTCCAGTACCACACAAAAAAGTTAAGATGGTTGTATTATGTTAGTTTACCGTAATGAAAAACTGAAAAAAGAATAGAACATCAGATACCATGAATAGTATTGCTTAGGATGAAGCTAAGTATCATTAACGTTAAACAAACACATGAAATAACTATGAGAATGATGGATACAGGAGAAGTTTAGGAAATACGTAGTCCTTTCTGAGCCCAGATAGAAGGTGTCTCAAGCGCTGCCATCCTCGGCTGCCCCATCCCTCGGTCCCCAGCCTCATCCACCATATGCACTTCTGCTCCACAATGGTAGGTCCTCCACAGGCCAGGAGGGCTAAATCCTGTGCCCTGTGAAGTTTGTGCACACCTGGCATGATCCCAAATCCTGTGGTTCATAAGTGTCCTGTGCCTATCTCCGGCTTTAGCCTATCAGTCTCCGTGTTAGGCTGTGAGTGCCTCTGGCAGGGTCCTTCTCAGCATCTTACTTTGGGGAAGGAGTTCGAGATCTTAAGAGTGGTGGGCAGGAGGGACCCAGAGAAGCACAGATGGCTCCTTGACGGGCTCCTTCCTAAGGACAATCAGGCAGCCGCGTCCTCTCCTCAATCCGTCACACGCTGCCAGCAGACTGACTGGGGGGGGGGCCCTGAGTTTGCCTGCCTTCCTGAGTATCTTCATGCCCAGAACTTCCATGTGTCAGATAACATGCGATGGTGCCATGTCCCCGTAGGCGCCAGTTCCTAATGCTGACAGCAGCAGGAGACAGGACCAGTCCCTCTAGTGGTGCACTTCCCACTCTGTGCTCTGCAAAACATCCCACAGATCTTATGCACAGAAAGCCTTCCAAGTTCGAATCAAGTCGGGGTCTTACTTTCCCCAGTTCACAGTGTCTTAAGCATCTCCTGTTGAAGCTAGCAAAAGTACTTTCAAATAGCAGCTAACATTTGTCAAGGGCTTACTCCGTGCCAGGTGTTACTGTGCAGGTCTTACAGGTGTGATTTTATTTAATTCTTCAATACCTGAGGCTTAGGGAGATGAAAGCAACTTGCTCAAAATCTGGGCTTTCCAGGAGAGACCATGGGGAGCACATGAAGACAGAAAGAAGGGAATTAACTACTGATCTTCCTACTTGACACGGGCAGTGCTTCTTAAGCGTTAAAGGGCACGCCGTCACCTGGGAATCTTGATAAGAAGCAAAGGTTAACTCAGTAGGTCTTGGGTGGGGCCTGAAATATGGCATTTCTAACAGCACTGAGCTGTGGCTGCTGGGGTGCAGTCCAGACTGCAAGTGGGGAGACACCTGTATATTTTCTCCCGCCCTTGGAACAGAAATCATTCATTCACCCGCTCATTCAGTCTCTATCATCTGTAGAAGCAGTCTAGTATGAGGAGCGTGGTCCGTGACATTGGGAACCAGTTTCCGAGTTCCAGTCCTGCTTCTGCATTTTCCTCCACTGACTTCTCTGAGACTAAGCCATCCAGTGTGTGAAATGGGAATGAAACTTGCATTTTGTAGCATCTTTGTATCAGTTCTGGTAAAATGTGGCAAGAATTTGCAGCGAGGCCTAGAACATAGTGCTCGTGCGATAACTGGCTATGATTTGGGAGCTTATTTTATTGCTCTTATCTACACATTTCAACCAAAATTCCCATATGGTTCCCATAAGTTTATTTCAGTGTGTATTTATTTATTTATTACTTATTTCAGCAACAGTTTCCTCATGGCCCTGATGGTTACAGCACTGGGTTGCTCGTCCCCAGTTGCCATCAGGAAAGCGAGGAAGTGGCACCAACTGAGATGTGACGTCTAATCATGTCACCAGAAGGTAGAAGGAGACTGCTGAAGAGACAGGTCCCGGGGATGAGCTTGGCAGAGGATTGTGCCAGAAAGGAGTGAGAAATACATGTGAGGGGAAGGGAGAGCTAGCCAGCGAGACTGGAACAGGGTAAAGTGTCAACAGATCACAAGCTGTTAATTATCTGGAGAGAACTAAATATTATGTAGGCAATTATCGACAGGCGTCTGAAAGCAACAATAGGAGCATTGGTCCCCGGCCAAATTCCATCTCCTTTCCAAGAAGGGCTGGGAGACTAGACTTCAGCATTCAGAGCAGGAATCTTTACACTGAAGGAGAGTGAGGGGCCCAGGGCCCCCAGAGAGACAGGGTAGACAGGGGTCCCTTCACCCAACCCGTCCAGCCAGCCCAGCCCAGCACACAGCGCTTTGCTTTGAAAGGGGCTTTATCCTTAGCTCCAGGCCTGGAAACTGCAGCCCCTCCTCCTTCCCCTCCCTCCCCCAAGATGTCATCTTTTGAGACGATTTCATGTGGAAGCATCGCTAAGTAAATTCGCTAAATGCCTATTCATCCCCGTCAGATGGGGACTCAGTGAAGCATCAAATGTGAAAATAGCCCCAGCTCAAGGCCCTGAATGATGCTTTCTGGGGTTGCCAAATGGAGCCACAGGGCTGACCCTGGGAGGCCTGAGCTTCACAGAGGGGCCCAGGAGCCTGGCCAGCCCCTTCAATCCTCCCACCAAGGCTGCCAGAGAAGCCCCTGTTTATTATTCCTGCTGCTAGGACCCATTCAGAGGTTAACTTGTCCTGTATTCATCAGGACGACAATCATGAACTGTCTCAGTGAGTGGTGTGGGGCTTGGAAAGTATGTGCTGCTAAGATGCAGAGATGGGGCGCTCTTTATGGCTAGAAAAGAGACATGGCTGGGATTTTTATGGGCTGATTTCATTTCCACTTCTTCCAGCGGCTCCTTAGAGACCCTCTTTCTGCAAAACATGGGTGCCTGAAGGTGGACTCTACGAGCAGGCACGGCGGGCTGGGTCCCCACAGGGGAGGCCTCGTTGTGCAGACATGTGGGCTTAGCCTCTGCGTGTGTCCCCGGGACTCGCCTCTGTGCAGATCTGTGCAGAACATGGCCCAACTTTGTGCATGTGTGATGGGCTTACCTCACTGCAGATGCACAGCGTCTGTCTGGCGTCCGCGGCCGCCAGGAGCATAGCCACTTTGGATTGGTGTTTATTTCAGGAATAGAATGGGACATCAGCCGCACTCATTTTCACTGCAGCATCTCTTAACTGCTTTGTGTCACCTCCTCCCTTCCAGAATTATGGGTTGGTCAACATGAGCCGACTGTCCAATAAGAGACAGGGGCGCGGGTGGTGAGACTGCAGAGTCCCAGGGAAATGGAGGGGCCGCACAGCAGGCAGAAAGAGCAGAGCAACATGCATTTATTATGCACCTATTGTGTGCCCTTTAAATCCACACACTTATCCCTTCGAGACACATGCACGGAAGACCTACTGTGTACATGCGTGGATTTTTTAACCAACAGCCAGGCAAGTTCAGAGAAGGCGACCATTCAGAGAGGTTAAATGACAACCTTGGGCACACGACTTTAGTGGTGTGGCCGGGATCTGTTTCCAGATCTTTCCGTTTCCGGAGCTCAGGCATCACTTTTTAAGGCACCATTCTGCCTTGCTTCTCAAAAGCCCAGCCTCCTCACTATTCCCAGAGATGTTCTTCTACACCCCACGCCCTTCCCAGCTCCTCCCAGTTTAACCCCTTCCTGCTGAGGGAACCTCCCTTGGCAAAGCAGTCTGCTGATGAAGGGGCTGTCACATCAGCACCGTTTACCTGTTTGGGTTTATTCAGCAGAAGAGGTGACTGCATTTCTGGCAGATGGAGGCCCGTGTGACTGCCTTTTAAAATACTGTCACAGCTGTATGCACAAGCTGATTAGCTGTGACTGCGCTGCTGGTGCCGAGATTGATGGTGATAAATTTGGGATAACAATGCTGGGAACAATGTCATCGTTTGCTTTGCACTTCATATTTTGTAAAGCTCTCTCAATCAGTAGCCCAGTGTTTACTGAGGACTTGGTAGTCACTCATTCACGGATTCATTCATTGCTCAGACTGTACTTGAAGGAGTCAGTTCAAACTCAACTCACTTTGATTCGTTCATTCATTTATTCAGCACACATTAACATAGCTCCTATTATGTCCAGTGAACAAATGTAACTGTATCTGTCCTCATGGAGGTCACACGGGAACGTGAGTGAGTGTCGCACATTCTGATGGCCATAAAATAGTCAAGTAAACAGGGTGATGTGATGAGGGGTGCCACTTTAGAAAAGGCCTCTATGAAGAGGTGACATTGGAAAGGAGCTCTGGATACAAGAGCAGGCAAGCGACGGAAAGATACAGGACAAAATTCCCCGGCATAGTTCATGCTAGGGACCTGTGGTGGTTCTGTGTTTGGCATCAGGCTAGGGGATGGCTTTCTGCTCGCCAAGCCCTGCTGGATACTGGAGATTCCAAAACATGTAAAATGCTGTCTGTCCTCAAAGAGTTCCCAGTGCTGTGGAGTATGTAGGAGAAAAATATACCAAGAGTCCATTTTCCTATAGTGGGGAAGGCCCACAGGCGGGAAGCCCATAAAGAAGACCCTCAGCTGTGTGGTGCTGATCAGGAAAGGCAAGTTGAGCAGAATCACGCCAAGAGCAAATCCTGGCTTCGGTGGCAAAGACCCAAAGTTGCCGTGGTCTCTGACTCTCCTCTCTGCTGTTTCCACAGGACCAATGACCAGCTGGTAGCCTTCCTCTCCAGATACAGAGATATGAACTTCTTGAAGTCACATGGCCGGGACAATGCAAGGTAACATGTCATTCTCCTCCCTTGTGCAAAACAGAAATGGAAAACCTGAGCAGTAATTTGGGGGCTTCCTTCTAGGCCGATTCTCTGCAACCAGAGAAAACTGGAGGGGAAAACTGAGAAGAAATTGAGGAGCTGTCCCTCCTTAAGTCCAGCCAAGGCAGGACTTGGCTGTCTGCATTAGGATCTGAATGGCCTCTTCCAGCATCCCAGGGCACTTAAACAAGTGTCTCTCATAGTGTTATAAGCCCTGCATATCTCCCCACCCCAAGCACTTTCATGAGTCCATTATCTCAGCAGGGCAGCCCTTTCAATAAGGCAGCCATGGTTTAATTCCCATTTTGTTGGCAGAGAAACTGAGGTTGGCCATCTAAGTGATAGCCCCAGAGCACTCCATCAGTCAGTCATCCAACAAATACTTACCATGTACTAACTGCATGCCAGGCACTGTTCTAGTGGTGAACAAGACACACTCTGGGCTCTCGTGGAATTTACTTTCCAGTGGAAGAGACCAACATTCCATTGAAGCCAGAGGTCTGACTCCTGACCTTCCCTGTTGGCTCCCAGTGCTATCCAAGATGTCAGCAAGGGTTGGAGGCACCTAAAACCCCAACCTGGATCCCTAACACCTCTCCCACTTCAGATGAGCAATGTCAAAAAGTAGCAGTTCCTCATGGCAGAGATCAGCAGGACGTAGCACAGTCTTGAACGCTCCCTGTAGGAGGGTGAACTGTGAACTCAGCACACCTAACAGCTCGTGGGATCGTTGTAACTTGTCAACGGGCCGTGTTTGGCCCCTTTGTTGTTTTCTTTTAGTTCAGGTGTTTCATTTGAAAAATTAATGCCCCCATTTAAAGATAGAAATATTTCCCATGAAAATCCAGATTTCCAGCTAGTCTTGAAAAGTCTGAAGAGCCATAAGACTGTGACCGAGTTTTCTCATGGTACAGTTCTGTGGATCTTAGACAAAGCCCACTTTCACCAAGTCACCATGGGGCTTCACCTGTCCCCTTCCCAACCTTGTCCCCTTCAATAGATCAGTTTGAAATCTGTGCTTTAGATTTTCTGTGCCTTTGCTGGAGAATGTGTTGTTTGGGCTGCTCTGTGACTCAGTTTATCTAATAGTCCTAAGGGAGAGACAACAGCGAGGAGTGAGTTCCATTTCCCAAGCTTTTGAGAAACTATCCCCTAATCCTTGCATTGTATTAAGTTTTCCTAAATTGTGCCTTTGATTTTATCCAGCTTACTGTGTATAGATTGGCCTTGGCCAACTCCCGGCCTAGCCTCATCACATTTAAAAGGAGCTTCTGGAATTGAAGATGCTTTGCAAACTAACACACATAAGTGTAGCATTTTCAGGCCACGAACAGTGGAAAAGCTGACTGGACGAACTGGAAGAATCACACTGATTTCCTGTTAAGTGCCCATCACTGTGCTAGCCCCTTGGCCCATTGCATAAAAGATCCAGTTTCATTCAGTAGAACAGTAAGATTTATTATCCCAGGGCTGCAGGTGTAGTTCAGTGGTAGAGCACTTGCTTAGCATGCATGAGGTCCCATCCCTAGCACCAAAGAAAGAAGAGACTTAGGAAGACCAAAATAATCTTCCCTGAAGTCATACAGCTGTTTAAATGCTAGAATTTTCATCCAGGTCTTTCTGGCCCAAAAGCCATGGGATCAAGATAGGACAGTGCACAGTTCTGTGGAGATGGTTGGTTATGAGAAGTGCCCCTTATACTAGCTTTCCCCTCCCTTAAGTGGAAACTGAAAACCCTTCTTCCCCTCCACAAAGGCTATAGTATGTGACTGTGGAAACAAAAGTGCATCCTGGGAAAAGGGTCCATTCTAAATTTATCGACCCCTGCTGACTTACATCCAACCTAGTGTTATTGTTTCCACCTACTTGGTATTTATTCTCTGTGCACTGTCTTCCAGGAACTCTGCTAGAAACTACACACAGCACAGGTTAAAATCATGGGCTTAAAGATCCCACCTGCTGGGTCGGAATCCTTATTTATTGTGTTCTAGCTGTGTTGTTTTAGACAGGTCTTTAACCTTTCTGAATAAACCTACATTCATGATGTCTTTCGGAGAACTGAATGAGATGCTACCTATAAAACACTCGGCACAATAAATACCCTTGATGATGATGATGATGATGATGTCATCAGTATGATAATCACAGAACTGAAATGTTGCTGGTAGGAACAGAACAGGTGGCGTATGAGCCAGAATTGTGCCTCCGGGTGTGTGACTAGGTCCTGTATGACTGATGCGCTTCTGTAGCTGACAGGCGGTGCCTCAATGGAGGGGCACAGGGGAAAGGTGCAGGCCGTGGAGATGTTGCTTCTGCCTGCCTCCAAAAGCCCGAAGCCCAAAGCTGTCTGAACAGACTTGCTCACAAGTTCCAGTCCTCACTCGTGAGCCCTCAGCTGGGATTCTCTCCTTTGCCTGAGTCGAGACAGTAATGGTTAACGTTAATTTAGTGGTAAAATGAGCAGCACGCTAGCCTCTGCTGCTCTCGCCTCTTTGTTCGCAGAGGCCCGACCTGCTGCAAGAGCAAGGCTGCCCATACCTGTCCTCCAGTGTCTCTCCCCGTGCACAGCTGGGCCTGGCTTAGCTTCGGTTCCCTCACTCTTGGTGCATTAGAAAGACTGCACCCAGTTCACACTAGCTCATGGGTAAAGAAGTTATTGGATCAAATAACTAAAACATTGGTTCTAACTTCAGGTGTGGCTGGACCGAGCAGCTTGAATGACACCAACAAGCCCCAACTCCTGATGATGATGGCGGTGGTGGTGGTGGTGGGTTAAACCTAATAAGTCATGCCATTTTACAGATAGAGAAACTGAGACTTGGAGAGACAAAGTACTTGGTTAACCTCACACAACCAGGGCAGGGCTGGGACTCAGGCCCCTGTGAGTGTGGCCACAGAGTTTAAGCTTATCATCGCTGCCTGATGCAGCCTCTCTGTGTGTCAGCCCTACTTCCCTCCACTGTGCTGGGTAATTTTGAGGCAGCCACTCCGCTTCTCGGAGCTTCATTTTCTCCCTTTGAAAACAATGTGGTTGAACAAGATGGTCCCCAACGTCCCTTCCCATGCTGACGCTCTGTGCTCTGGACCAGGCCTCATAAAAAGATGTGAGAAAAGCAGAGAGCTTGAAAGACACAAAGATGAGGAGAGACAAAAGCAGGTGGTGGGATACATACCAGGCCACGTGATGCCCAATGGAAACACTGACCTTCTGTCCCATCTTCAGCCTCTAGCAGCCAATCTGGACTCCAGCTCCCACTGAGCAAAGATGGCATAAAGTCAAACTAGTACTTTAATAACTGCCAACTTGGTCCTGGCCATTCCTGTAATTAAATGAAGGACAATGTTGTGTTCGCTGTTTCTCTTTGCTTCCCCCCAAAAAACAATTATTAAATGACATTTAGCATGGTCAAAATTTTCCAAGTTGGTCTCAGTGGCAATGGAGGAAGGATGTGCACTAAAGTTACTCTCAGCCTGAATAATGGAGTTTGTGGAAACTCCCTAGAGCTCCCAGCCTGTGCTTAAGAGCATCGGAAAAGACTTTCAAATCTCTGCGGCCTGCTGGGGTCTCAGTGTGTGGGGACCCGTCCCCTACAGGGAGATGCAAAGGAGAAATCTGTTCTCTCAGGCAGAAGAACAGCTTTCTCTGAAACGTTTCCTGCCTTGCCACATCTGATTCTTCCACCTCCATCAGGGTCACCAGGACCCCACGTTTAGTGCTGGGACACTGCGCTATGGTAGTCAAACCCTAGATGCCGGAGTCCAGCCACTGGCCGGCATCAAAACGCCCGCTCCACCATGGCACCTCAGCATTGGCTTTGAAAGGCTGCACGTGTGTCTCCCCACCTTTATAAAGCCCAGAGAGCGGTGCTGGGACTGGGGACACTGAGTGTTTTTACTGAGCAGAGGAATGTCACTGAGCCAGATGCTTTCGAGTACATTATCTTATTCCATCCTTACCTGGCAGGTGTTATCCTATCGTGGAAATGAGTACAACGGAGGTTTGGAGATTGGCTTTAACTCACTCAAGATTTCGCAGGTAGCGAACAGCAGAGCCAGGACTGAATATGGTTCTCTTTGACTTTTAGGCCTGCGTTCTTTCATCACCCTGTGATTAGCGACTGCATTTAAGAGGCCTGCTGCTTTAAATTCTTGGCAAGTACAAATGAAAGAGAAAAATCCTGCTAGCTTGAAAGAGAATCATTTTATGTGAGTGAGGACAGGCCTTTCTTCACTTCCTAGAATGGGCATTTCCTAAAGTGAGTTTATGAAATTCTTTTGGTCATTTAGAAGTAGGCATAATATGAAAGTTAGTATTGATCTCTTAAGCAGGCACAAAATTTCATATAATTAGCACATCTAACTCATGATTTTGTGGCTATTATGCTTATATTATGGCTAAGATATCTTTTAAAAATAAATATTTAAAGTTGGCTTAAGAGAAAAATAGCGAGGCAGTGTTCATACAGGTGCCGCGTAAAGCACATAGAAGAGAAGTTAAGAGCCCAAACTCTAAAGCCAGACTGTTGGGATTCATGTGGCAGCTATGAGCACTCGCTGTGTGTGACTTTCCTCCCCTGTAAAACAGGAACGATGAAAATCGTGCTAGCCCTGTAGAGTTCTTCCAGGAAGTAGCTGCGTCAGAACCGGCCCTTGGAACAGGTGACTGTACATAGGAAGAGGAGGAGGATGGAGAAGGGTTTTGAAGGCGTCGGACAAGTGACTGCAGTTCTTGGAGGAGTAACAGGGCTCCCCAGTGTGAGAAGCCTGCCCAGGTCGGAGATAGGAGAGGTTGCAGCTCCAGGTCAGGGTGGCGTAGAGGAGCTTCTGCCTCTTCTGCAGTCTGGACTCCACCTCCTAGCGGCTGCAGATCCCTAACTCGATACCAAGCAGTTTCAGCAGCTCCCCTTCTCTGACATTGAACTGAGCCTGACCCACCCGCCTTGTTCTGTAAACAGGAAGCTGTTTATCCGAGAGTTGGCAGGTGCATGGAGATCCTAGCCAGGAACCTCTTCCAGACAGCTGTGCTGTCAGGAGGCCCTTTGGTGCCAACCTTCTTCCCAAGAGATGGTCTTTGTCCCTGACTGATGGGAAGCACCAGGATGGATGTGAGGAGATCATTAATATCTCATCTCCAACAGGGGCAGCAGATTGCTCTTCCCTTTTAAGTTCCTGAAGCCCTCCTGGCACGTTTATCATGGGGTATGTGTTCGCTTTAACCCAGTGATGGCGGCTGCGTGGCAACAGGGCCTGGAGGGAGCAGGCACACACCCACCCTCGGCCTAGCTCGGGGCGTGGGGTCCACTTCGGAACTTCCCTTTTCCCGGACGGTATGTGTGAAAGCCAGACTAGAAAGAAACTATGTTCCCAGTGTCATCTCTGAGAAGTAGAGTGTGATTTTTATTTTCTTCTTTGCATTTTTTTTTTTACGTTCTGAGCCTTTGGTGCAGGATATGCATTACGTTTATAGTCAGAACAGAAAGCAGTAAACACGGTTTTAAAAAAACACATGGAATATAGAAAACCAATTAGCCCTTAACAAGCCTTTAGACACTTGGCAGTATAAGCAAAAGAGAGGTCTTGTGCTCAATGCAGAATGTGGGTCTCTAAGGCCAGCGACTCCAGGCCGCAGGACTCAGGTGCCTGGCTCTGCAATTCCTCTTATGCATCTTTTTCTTACCTGTTTGAATAGCAAATTCAACTTGGCTTTTTCTGCTCAGGGCAATACCCGTTACCCATGGGAGGTTTGCTGTGTGGCAGAGGACAATCCTAAATGACTTACAGATGAAAACTCTTTCAATTCTCACTACCCTATCATGTAAGAGCAATCATTATCATACCCATTTTTTCAGATGGGGATGCTGAGGCCAGAGAGATTATACACCGCACAGTTCATAAGTGAGGAAATGAATTTGAACCCAAGTAGTTTGGTGCTGCAGTCTGCATTCTTATAACCAGGGCTGTAATGACTTTCTATGGACTCTCACTATGGAATTTCCCCCATACCCAGGTGTAGTAGTCCCTTTTCTGTTGCTATAATGAACTATCTGAGGCAGGCTACTTAGGAAGAAAAAAAGAGGTTTGTTTAGCTGTGTGTTGGAAGCTGCAAGTCCAAACACCATAGTGCCACCTCTGTGACATGTGGCGGAGTAGTAAACAGGAAGCCAAAGAGGCTGGGTGGGGCCAGGCTCAGGCTTTTATGACAGCCATGAGAACTAACCAGGGTCTAGCTAGGACATCTTGGTCTTTTTCAAAGACATGCCCCTAACCCAAGGACCTCTCCCCAGGCGCTACTTCCTATAGGTCCACACTGTCTCCCAACACTGCCACTCTGAAGACCCACCCTCTGGCCCACAAGTCTTCTTAGCACATGCTTTAAGCCATATCCAAGCCCTGGCATTGACCGTGAATACGTATGGATGTGTTGCCCCTTCCACCAATCAGATCACAGCCTGCTCCCCTATCCTTATCCACTCTGAAGAGAGACCATGAAGCTGAGTATCTTCTGGGAGCTCTCTCAACTCAGCTAACTCTATCTTTTTTTAATCACTTGAGCCTCGGAACATGCTATTTCTCCCTCCACATACAGCTTTCCCCCACAACTCTACAGAGGACTGACTCCCTCTCATCTGTCTTCTCCCACCTAAATGACACCTCCTTGGTGAAGGATCCATGCCCATCTCCACTAACTAAACCCCTGTCTCTTTGCTTTCTGCCACTGCACCCTGATTTTTCCTATATGATAAATATCATGATATGTAAGTACGTATTTGTGGTTTGTGTCTGTCTACTTACTTATTAGAGCATACAATGGCCTTATGCCTAAGAGTGTGGAATCTGGAGCCTGATTATAAAGTTAGAATCCCATCTTTGCCTCTAAACAGCTGCTTGCTCTTGGGAAAACTGCCTAACTTATCTCTGTATTTGTTCTTTCATTTGAAAACTGAACCCTCAAGGAGTTATACTGAAGACTAAATGAGAAAATGCACATGAACTGGGCTTAAAATGCAATATGTGCTCAATAAATGGCACTGTGTTATTTACACTTTTAGCTCCCCTTAGAGATGAGAGGAGACTGGGGATTATGGCCATTTTACTCTCACCACAAAGACCAGCACCTGGCATACCAAGGTGCTCTCTAGAGCTGATGAAAGTGTGAATGCCCCAAGTAGCTTTTCCATCTACTGAAGAGTATAGATGTGACAGCTGCCCTGATCAGGAGAGGCACAGATCACCCAGAGTGTGAGAAAGATGGCCAGCAGGGACCTTTTGGAGCTGTTCAACTCAGAGCCCAGGAAGTTGAATCCTCACAGCCTCACAACTTGGAAAGATGGGGGGTTTTATATTCATAGTGCCTGGGTAGAAGAATGACCATGACATTTGTCACCTCCACCACAGACATGAGTGTCATGTAATTGTAGGAGGTGGCATGTGTTATGGAGGCCTTGTGCCCTGTCCTTGGTGCTGAAGTTTTGTTGCTTTTTCAGGATATAAAGTGTTTCTCTTTAGCCTTGGAGGTGCCCTACATACCTGTCTACCAAATCTTAGAAGAGAGATAGAAATTTGAAATTCCCTTCTTGGTGACGGAAAGCATCTTGTATATTTTTGGAGCACCTACTGTGTACTAAATTCTAATCCCGCTACTCATACAATCTCATTTACAGTGTGTGATCAGAAATTGCAGTGAATGTTTAAATTAAAAAATAAACTCTTACAGTAAAAGACACATTGCTATTAATTCCACTCAAAAGACTCCTCCTCCCTTCAAACACACTTATTCCATCATTCTTACTATGTCTTTACAAGGTGTGATTAAAAAATACAGAGATGCTACTGTCAAGTGCCACCTAGTGGAAAGGCCGGCTTGTAAAAACATGACAGTGTGCCCTCATCTGCTGGATATGGCACCATGTGACTTCTGGTTCTTCTCCAAAGTCAAAATGACCATGAAAGGTAAATGTTTTGAATCAGTTCTGGTCATCAAGGCAGCCATGGCAGTGTAACTAAAGACACTTGTAAAAGAGGACTTCCAGAGCTGCTTCAGAAAGTGTCAAGAATGATAGGATAAGTGTGTCTGAGGCAAGGGTAAGTATTTTGACAGGGATTAATGGCAATGTATTTTACTATAGTATTATAGTAAATTTTTTAAAATTTAAACACACACTATTTTTTATCCCACCTCATAAACCTTCCCACGAATTCCTTAAACTAGGCATTATTATGATCACCATTTCCACATGAGATTCTGAGCACCACATGATTAAGGATGAGTATGGACCAAGTATTCTGGCTTCAGGGCTCAAACCTGGACCCTGAATCATGTGGCTATAACATGTGAGCCTGTTCAGATGGTTAGCTGACTTCATACACTGGGGTTTTTATACTGTAATCTATGACTTTATCTTTTAACTAAAATGCTTTGGTTATACTTATACTAAAGGAGAAATGTAGGTTCAGTGACATATCACTGGACAGGAAAGCAGAAGAACAAAAGCGTTTGGGGATTATTTGTTTTTAAGCTACATGATTTTGGGTATATCCTCTCTTCATCTCAGTTGTTTTGTCTTGTTTTTGCAGTATAAAATTAGTCATATTAGTTGATTTCTAAGATCCTTTTTTTGCTCAAACTTTCTGCAAAATATAAATGGCAGATTTCTTTTTAGAACTCATAATGGGACAAGACAGTTCTGGGATAATTCCACACTTGATAAATATACCAAGATTGTAGCCCAGGGAACTAGCAGAATTGAGAAATTCCTTCATTGCCTGCCTCTTCCGACATTATTTCCAAAGACTACAGATGCTTTCTTCATTGATTTCTTCTCCCATGGGGGGAAGTCAGGATCCTCTCTCTGATTTAACCAGGGCCCCCATCTGATTTACATTGATGTACTTTGGTGCTGAGCTGAAAGATTTGGTCTGTGTGGCTCCAGGTAGAGCCATAGTGAGCTGTGACTTTGTCCCATATTGAAACTAACGGAGGAAAATCCTCGGGAAAGTAATCTGCCAATTTCTCAAAGAAAAACTGAACACAAAAGATTCCATACTTGACCTCAGGTAGCCTGCTATGAAGGCATAAGTCCATATAGAGGGCCCCAGAAAACCTCCTCCAATACTAACAGAGACTTTTCTCTTGGTTTTCTCTTTTTGGAGCGTTGTCTTTGTGAGGCAGTAGAAGTTCTCAGGTCCTTCATTTCTACCCCTTTTGGAGAGACACCAGTGATTTAAGACAGTAAAGAGTGTCAGAACAATTAAAAACTAGCATTGGATTAATCCAGGCCTGGGTTCAAGTTCAGATTTCTAACTACAACTTTTGAGAAATTACTTAACCTTTCTGAGGTGCACTTCCTTTATTTGTCAAACATGTGTTAGAAGAACCTGATACCCAGTTAACTAATTTCTGCGACTTCCCAATTGCCCAACAGCTATTGTGTTACCTTTATTCATTCATTCACTAGTACATGTATAGCACTTGCTGTGTACTAGGCAGTAGGCACAGGGCAGCAAACAAGAATAAATAAAAATCTGTCATCCTGCTGCTTAGGTCTCATAAGTAAAAATGGACAATTTTTAAATAAAGACTGTGCATATTCAATTAGAAAATTAAAAAGTGCTACAGAGAAAAATAAAATATGAAAAGGAATCAGGGATGCTGGGGATGGAGGAAGGATGTCATCATTATATAAGAAGGGGTGGATGATTGGGGCAGTTCTTTGCCTGGGTAAACAGCACTGAAACATTTCACAAGGCCATTTGCAAAGCATCCCCGTCCTCATCACTTTGTTTGGGAAGGTTACCAGAGCAGGTGTCATGACTCTCATCTTCTCTGCAGAGGCAGGATTGGTATCCAGGTCTGCCCAGTGTCTGTGCCAGCATCTGTTCCCCACTTGCCCTGGGGTAATCATGCCAGCAAGAGGGGCACCTGAGGAAAGAGAGCGTCACTGATCCCCTTCTGTGTGCTGGCTCCACTGCTGCAAACATGGCTCCATTCCTCAGGGGACAGAGCCAGCATTTAAGAAGAGACGCACCTGGGTGTGTCTTTACTGACTCACCTTCCCTTCCAATTTCCCCTTTTCAAGTCATGGTGAATGCACAGGCATTTAAAAAAAAAAAACAAATCCAAGGCCAAACACCTGATTCTTCTCTGCTAGCTGATACCCAAACTCTGGGCCTCAGCCACCTTCTCCCAGTGCAAAACTAAGTTTTTGGTGACCCCAAAACTTTTTGGAGCTCTGGACAACTGGGTGTCTCTACTTACTCATAATAGAGCAAAGCATTTATGTGAAGCTTATTAGTTTTTGAGTGCAGTATGTATAAAGACCAATCTCCCAATGCCGTGAATATTTCATCTTGGCGGTGACTGCATAAATATTGTATTTGAATATTATGGCCTAGGACATTACATTAAAATTGCAAGACCATACGATCACCCGTATAATGGAACATGAAATTAAAAACCGAGCCACAGAAGGAAAAATTTGTTAGTCTCATCACCTGTATTTCTTCTCCCTCCCTCCCAGTTTAATTTCCGTGTAACTTTTCATATAAGTTATCTAAAATTTAAAGCTTTAATCATGGTCATATGCACCTACTGGACATTCTTATATAATTATCACTAGCCAGAATTGAAGTAGGATTTTATTTTTCTAAACTCAGGGGTTTCCTTAATGGCCCAGTTATGTCTTCATGTGATAATGTGACTATAATGAAAAACCTTCACTGAGCCCCCTCCCCAAGCTAGAATATGACTTGCTAATGAGCTTGGATTTTTCATGTGCAAACATGTATTAAAGAAAGAAGACCAGGAACTTTGGACGCTTGGGTCTTCTGTTTGGTTCTACCTTTGTGTTCTGCCTTTCTCTGTGTCCTTGGGAAAGTTACCAGCCTTCTCTGGGCTTATCTGTGTGCATGTGTAAGGTAATGCTTGCCCCACACCCTCTTCACAGGTATAGTGGAGCAGCTTATAGGTCACAGCTGGAATTACGCCTGTGGACCTATGGGCAGGATTCAACCTAGAGATTTGTTTTTTAGCTACAGACATGTTTTTAAAGGAATGTGAGTGCATCTCAAAATGTGCATTGTCTACTTCTCTGCAGGATGAACCACCATTCCCCATTATCTTCCATTCAACCTGATTCACAGCCTCATGGCCTAGCTGACCCCTGTAGGTATTGAACTTTATAATCCGGACCGAGCCCTACTTTTCGCTTCTACCAAGAGGAAAAAAAGACTCAGGATTCCTCACTTTTTGAAGTCACCCATCTCAGAGTGAGCCTTTTAGGCAGGTATACAAAAGCCTTGACCAGAAGACTGTGCATAGCAGTCATACATGCAATACAGAGGTTGTGTTGGTGACAATATGGAGAAGCATTCATAAAGAGCATCATGTATAGAGGCTTGAAAAATCCAAGTTCCTGGGCATATGTATGGCTCAGCAGGTCGGAGGGACAGAAAGGTCCCTGGGCTGTGATCTCCCCTACCAGAAAACTGGCTCTGGGGAGCAGGGATTCTCCTTATTTCTCTCTTGGACCCCTGCCAGGGTCCAGCGTGGTGCCTGGCACAGAGTAAGTGTGCGATGAATGTTCACTGCAATGAACGTGAGAGCTTTGGCAGGATTGGTTCTAGCTATGTCTACCCTCCTGACACGTCCACTAACCAGCTGTCTGACCTGCTGCATCTGCAAAGAGGAAAAGAAATGAATTTGAGAGCTTGGGCAGGATTGGTTTTAGGTATGCCCACCCTCCTAACACTTACCACCTCTGTGACCTTCTGCACCTGCAAAGCAGGAAGAGAAAGGCTGCCTCCTTGCGCAATCGTAGATGTGATTATTGTGTATAAAAACACTTACTAGAGTGGGAGTTAGCAATCTGGGGGCTTATGGAGAGAACTCAGGGGTCAGTGACCTCAGGTGGGAAGCAGATAATATCCTTGTTTCCACCAAATTCTAACTGAAATATAGCAAGGTAGATAGCAAACCACAGCAGTACTAGCAGTAACCAAATTTGTCACCAATAGAAGTCACATCTTTTTGGCCAAATGCAGTAGCATATGCCTGTAATCACAGCTACTCAGCAGGCTGAGGCAGGATTGCAAGTTCAAAGCCAACCTGGACAACTTAGTAAGACCCTGTACATAAATAAATAACAGGGATGGGGTGTGACTCAGCAGTAGAGCACCTCTGGGCTCAATCCCTAGCATCACAGAACGAAACAAAACGCCACTTTCCTATCGCATTATACTAAATAGCGTGTCTGCTCACCACCACTCCAAAAGCACGTAAGTTATTAGACTTGTCTTGGCACTTTGTTATTTAAAGTGTTAATAAAGAAACACGTGAAACAACATGAATTTGGTATTTTCCAAAATATTTTGTAATCCCATATGTAATGAGTGAAGAAACACACGTATTACTATGTCCTGACTTTGGTGTGGCTTCTCTGCATATTTCGCTGTACGCATTTAGAAGCACTATTCTGAGATGAGAGTCCCAGTTTGCAAGTGCCAAACTGCTCAGCAGCGATGAAACAAAAGTGGTTTGAAAAGTGCACTGAAGAGGAAGTAGATCTAGTGAGTAATCATTGCATCTGATGGTGCCAGTCAAGCCCCCTAAGATCTGTAAGTTTCCATGACAATAGTGCTCCTCTCAGTAGCTGGTACATAGCAAGGTCTCAGGCACTGTTACTGCTGTGATGGCATCATTTGGGCTCTAGGCAGAGTCTCTCTCTCTCAGGCCAGCTTTGGGCTCAGGGCTGCCTTTTTACTTTCAGGTTCATCCGGAAGCAAGGCCTGGACCGACTCTTCCTGGAGTGTGATGCCCACATGTGGCGTCTGGGGGACCGGCGTATCCCCGAGGGTATTGCTGTGGATGGTGGCTCTGACTGGTTCCTACTGAACCGGAAGTTTGTGGAGTACGTGACATTTTCCACAGATGACCTGGTGACCAAGATGAAACAATTCTACTCTTACACCCTGCTTCCTGCTGAGGTAAGTTCCAGGAAACCTTCCCTGAAACAAGTTTGAGCTGGCAGTGGCCGGGGCGGGGTAGGGGGGATGACGAATGTTTGGCAAAGTGGTGCCAGTCCACCTGCGTAGTCCTCCAAGCACCCACATAAGAGAGTTGCGCCAGCCACCAGAGACCTTGCTGTCCTAGCAAGACTCCCATCCCTGTCCAGTCTGCGTGAAGGCCCTGTGCATAGACACCAACAACAACTGGTATGGTGTCTTTGTACAATATAGAAAAGGCAGCCCTTGTTCAAGATACTTGGCCCCACTGACAGTATTTGGAAAGACTCCAGGGAGCCTGAAACTATTTTTCAGGCCTCAGGGTGGGAAGCCCCACAGTGTAAGGTAGCAGGCCATTCCCAGGCCTTCTGGGAATGGTACAGACCCAGTTCTGAAGGTTGTCACCAACATGCCAGTAGCTTTCTTCTCAAATCTGGGCTCAGAGCTTCTACAATTCATCTCCCTGGTCCCCAGATCACTTTCGTTCTAATTTCCAACTTCAGAGAACTCCAAAGCTTGTTTCATCCCTATACAACCTGTGACATTACTCATGAATGGTCTACTCTTTCTCCCCTGGAAGGGCTCCCACTTCTAGACCATGTGGGCTGTATGTTTCTGCAGACCCGACCTGACAGTGCACCTCATCTGATGATACATCTCTCACCAGTGTGTAGGGTGATGCCCAGCTCTAGAGAGGGCTGGCTGCTCACGTCACTCCAAAGGGATGATGCTCTTGTCATCACTGGGCCAGGTTTTACTATTCTACACACAAGTTAAGTAATCCACTTTTAATCCTGTTTCAGTGAAAATCACCTTTCTCTCAATTCTGATAACCTCCTCATACATTATCTCACAGGGAATTTCTGCATCATTATAAAAGGACACAGGGCAATCAGTAAATAGGTCCTTACTGCTACTGCTTGCCGGGAATAGGTGAGCTTGTAGATGATTCAAGCTTAAATCCAGGTCCACTGACATGTCATTTAGCTTTACAGAAAGGCCAGCAGAATGTGGTGGGTGGAGCTTCGTCTTGCCCGGCTGCTCAATTAGAAGAGACTGTTGGGAGTTTGGTTATTTTCATCAGGATGCCCACAATACTGGAGGTGGCCACAGCTTTGTGTGCACTCTGTGTACCTTCATTGCCTGAACACACACATACACATTTGCCCGGGTCTCTGTTAGAGCCTCTTCTCCTTCACTGCACTCCTGCTTTGCCCTCGCTTCTCCGAGACGCCTGCAGCAGACTGGATTAGAAGATATCTGAAAGCTGCCCAGAGAGGACAGACGCCTGTCCTCTAACACCTTTCCTTAGAAACCAGAGAGCAGGGGAAAATATATTCTGTGGCAGCTGAGATTGCTGTAAAGTAGGGTCAAAATAGAAATCTCTTTTCCTCCCCCTCTGCCTTCCCTCTCAATTTTGTCAGCTCCAACCGTGTGTCCCTCTCTTGTTGCTGTTTTCACTTAGCATTGACTCCTTCTCAGATACTTTGGAGAGACTGGCCAAGTATCCTAGGATCAGGCAGAAACGATTTAAATTGGTTCAGCACCACAGACAACAAGCAGCCCATCCTTTGCATGTTGTAGTCATACTTTGAGGGTGCTATGGCACCTTTTTTCAGCACCACGGACAGCGTACAGCGGCCCTTCCCTTGCTGTAATCTCTGCGTGGTGGCGCCTGCTTTAGCACCACGGACAGCACATGCCCTGGCTTCCCTCTACAGTGGGCACACTGTGTGAGTGGCCAAGGCAGACGAAGGTCTGGGATCCCTTCCAGATCTGGGTTTGGTGGATCCATAATCTCGTCTCCCTCACCCAGGAGCGAAATTCCCGCACATCAGCCATTATCACCAAGCTGTCTCAGACCTGAGGCCCTTTAAGTTTCTAATCTGGCTCTCTGCAAAGCAAGGGCCCTCTTAACCCAGAGTTTCCTGGAAAACTTGCTCTATATTTGGTTCATGTGTGTTGACACATCCTGAGAGACCTTTTCCTTCTCTTGGAAAGATATCAGGTCCCCTGCATGGTAAGCAATTTCTTGAAATCAGAATCTCGATACTGGGGAAGACAGCCCTCAGACTAGGAGACTTCTGGGTAGAATTCAGCCACCCTGCACACAGCATGAAGCTAACCCAGACTGGGTTTCCTAGAAGCTGACCTTTCTGGTTATAGAGAACAAATGGGGCCCTGGGAAGACTCTTTCACAGGCAAACACACCAAGGAGGACCCCAAGCCCAGGGTACTTGGGTAAAGCTGAGAGATCTCAGGCTGGCTCTTTTCTCTCCCTGCAGTCCTTCTTCCACACAGTCCTGGAGAACAGCCCCCACTGTGACACCATGGTGGACAACAACTTGCGTATTACCAACTGGAATCGCAAGCTGGGCTGCAAGTGCCAGTACAAGCACATTGTGGACTGGTGTGGCTGCTCCCCCAACGACTTCAAGCCGCAGGACTTCCACCGTTTTCAGGTGAGCCCACGTACCCTGCAGCCCCAGCCCTGCCTTTCCAGCACACATCTGCAGGTAGCCAGGGTCACACCCATGGATCTTATCATCCCTCACTGTCCCAGCCTGGCTGTTGGTAACAATAATAACAAGACGACAATAACCAACATTGCACCTATGTGCTCCATGGCAGAGTGGGAGACTTTTTCCATCTGCTGAACAGACAGCAGATTCTTTGGGTAGTAATAAATGCCTTGAAATTGGATTCACAATTCTAACCATTTTGTCTGTGTAGGCTCGTTAACCCCACAACAATCTCATAATATGTCTTATTATTCCATCTCAAAGGTAGTGAAACTGAAGCATAGAAAGGTCAGAAACCTTATTCAAGGTCTGTTTCCAAGGGCCTTTCTCATCCACTTCTCTACACTTCCTTTCAATCAGAATTCCTTGGAAACTAGGCGTGATGACACATGCCTGTAATCCTAGTATGCTGGGGGATTGAGGCAGGAGGATCACAAGTTCATGCCCTCCCTGGGCAACTTTGCCACTTAGCAAGACCCTATCTCAAAATGAAAAATAAGTAAAAAGAGCTCAGTATGAAGGCCCTAGGTTCAATCTCCAGTCCCGCTAAAAAAAAAAAAATACCTTGAAATATTTGTTAAAAACATTTCTGAATGTAACCGTGCATATATCAAGGCAGAGTTTTTCAGCTCCAGCACCCTTGACATTGTGTCCAGATCCTTCTGTGCTGCGGGCCTGTCCTGTGCTCTGTAGAGTGTTTGGCAGTGTCCCTGTCCTCTGCCCACTAGGCACCAGTAGCACTCTCCAGCTGTGACAACCAAAAATGTCTCCAGACGTTGCACATGTTCCCCGGAGAAAAACTTGTCACTGGCTTGGAACCACTGATCTCCAGCAAGGTCCCAAAATGTGTATTTTTGTTGTATCACACTTTAGGAAAAATCCGATGAGCCGCCAGGTTCAGAAATTGCCGTGCTCTGTGGACTTGAAGGAGTAGCAAGCCATACAGTTGTTATTACTGTCACAGCTGTCTCCAAACAGCCTGGTGATCTGGAGTTCTGAGGACTGTGGAAGCGGGCGGGCTGGAGATGTTGTGCTTCCGGGTTGTGCCCTGATGGCAAGCTCTTCCCCTGCCCTGCTCTGCTCCCTCCAGGCCAATTGAGGGCTGAGAGGGAGGGACTCTCCATGTTTCTTCCTTCTCTCCACCTTGCCACACAGCCAGTGATTTGGTCGGGCAGGGGGTGGGCAGGGGATGGCAAGAAATACCAGCCTCACATCAGGTTTTTCCCATCAGACTCAAGGCCATCCTAGTTTTGAGCCTCTACAAGTACAAAACACACAACAGATTTTAATCCTGTCATTTGTGTCCCCTTAAATTTCCCTAGGACCTAGTGTTTCTAGCTCCCTTATGCTGCAGTAAGTCTTCTTTTAGGCCTGTTTTTAGTGGCAGACAGAGAGCTAACGAGAAGTCTCCTCAAACGCGTGTTACTGAGGACGAACTTGGGTGGCATTTTGACTCTCCATTGTCCACGTGGAGAGAATTGGCAGAGCAGAAAGGGTTGCAAGGGAAACATCTGAACTGTTTAAAAGAAGAAAAGAAAAAGGACTCCCATGTCTGCAGAGGCCATCTCTGTCCTTGCTGCAGAGGGCTTCGTCAGCTAGAGAAAGGACCCAGAGCCTACGCCCGATGCCTGCTGGGCAGCTACATCTGTATTCCAGCCCCAGCATCTGGGGACACTGCGGTTTCTAATAAAGAATGGCTCGCTTGGAAACCATGTCATGTGCTCACAGCACTCCTTCACAGTAAACAGATCAAGAATATCCTCCAACATCTAGAATCAAGCAATTGCTGCCTGTAAGGAACTTGGAGTTCTTGTTCAAAGAACTCCAAGGAAGAGAATGATAAATATAGAAACATGCCCTTTTAGAGGATCAGGCTATGGTCAGAGAATTGCAAGCAGAATAAGGAGGCTTTCCTGCCACTGAGGCTGGTTTTTCTGCCCCTGGAAAATGAAGTCCTACAGTCACTTTGGTAAACAGGTAGCAAACTGAAGTAGTAAAGACAATAATCACATAACAGTGGTTAACCAATATTTGTATACTTTTTTGTGATTCAGATGATTGAACCCAGGGCCTTCACACTGAACTATATCCCTAGCCCCTTATTATTTGTCATTGTGAGACAGGATCTCACAAAGTTGGTAAGTTGTCTGGGCTGGCTTGAACTTTCGATTCTTCTGCCTCATCCTCCCAGAGTGCTGGGATTATTAGGTGTGCACCACCATATTTGGCTCATCTACCCATTTTACAGATGAGTTAAACAGAGCAAATGGGCAACCTGCCCAAAGACATATACAGCTAAGCACAGGTTCAAGAAAAAGTAGCAAAGAATTTGAACTCAGGTGGTCCAACTCCATTCAGTTCCACTGTCAAGGAACCAAGCTGACTCCTGCCCCACAGAGGGGGAAACCCAGGGCTCATGAAGCAGAGGAGAATGGGATGTTTAGAATAATACTAAGGGCATTTTTTTTCCGGAGTTTCCAGTTTGCTCAGTTAGCTTGATCGTACAGCAGTGCCACAGAAAGAGCTCAGGTGTTGGATTCATATCTCGGTGTGAAATGAGTCTCATGCATATCACTTCCCTCCATGAGCTTGATGTTCTCATCCATAAAATGGGAATGGCTGAGTTGTGGGAGGCTTAGAGGTGATGACATAAGTGAAACGCTCTACATATAGGATGTGCTTAGTAGTTATTATTGTCATTATTGTTGCTATTAATTCACTGAAGTGCAGACAGAGCTAGACCAAATTTAGGTCCATAATAACAGCTAGATCATAATAAGCTCCTCGAGGGACTGGGCTGTGTTTTATTTGTTTCTATAGTTCTAGACCAAAGGTCAGCAAACTACAGGCCCCAGGCAAAAGCCCTGCCTGCTTCCACGAGTGAAGTTTCATTGGAACATAGCCTGGCCTTTATTTACTATTTTGCCTGTGGCTGTTTCCCTGCTACAAAAACAAAATTCAGTAGTTTCAAAGCTGCACCTATTTACTATCTGGCCCTTTCCTGAAAATATTTGCCAATCCCTACCCTAGAAAATAGTACAAAATCTGGTAGGTGGGGTTGGGGATTTAGCTCAATGTCTAAAGTGCTTGCCTAGCAAGCGCAAGGCCCTGAGTTTGATTCCCAGCACCACAAAAAAAAAAAAAAAAAAAAAACAAACCCGGTAGGTGGCAAATGCTTGGTTTTTTATTTGGCCTCAAGCATGAATCCGAATCCCAGCTGTGTCATTGACTTTATATGTGTTCTTGGCTGAGTCTCTTCCTCTCTCTGGGCTGATTTCCTTCAGTGTTTGGTTTCCACTCATGGTCTTTAAGCACTGCCTCAGTCACTGGGAATATTTTTTTCCTTTTGGATACACATTTCTGAGCTTCACTCAAGAAATGTTGACTCAGTAAGTCTCAAGAAGGACCCCGGGGCGGGGGGGGGGAAAGGAAGGGGCCAAGAATCTGAATTTTAAAATATTGAGGTAGTTCTAATATGCAGCCAGCACCTAGTGTCACTTGCGTCATCCTCCAACCTTAGGGGTCAAATGAATCACCTGGAAACCCCGCAAAAATACAGGAATCTCATTCCTGGAGATTGCACAGGCACTAGGCAGCAACGGGCACTGTGGTGAGCAGCAGAGCCCATGTCCTGTCCCAAGGGATCCTGCCATTCGGCCTGACCAGCTGTGACCACACAGAAATGTGGGCCTGCGGTCACCAGATCAATTGCTGCTTCAAGGGAAATTGTTTCTGTGGATCTTCCCCTTTTTAAATGTTGCCAGCTAATTCAATTTTAAAACATTCTGCTGGCCAACGAAAATACATCTGCAGGCTATGTTTGCCCTGGACAACTAGTCTGTGACCTCTGCTGAATGATCTCTGAAAGCCGTCCCGGCTATAAACATCTAGGATTTAATTTATTTAACAGACATTTCAATGATGCATACCAAGTACCCACATTGCTTTCGATGCTTCGTAGATATTAACTTGTTGCATCTGTGCAGCTTCATTCTGACCCATTTTAGCGATGGGGAAACTGACAGTAGAGAGGTGGTAAGAGTCATGGCTGGAGTTTGGACCCTCGCAACAGGATGCACTGTGAGATGACAGTCCCCCATCACTTGCTGCTGAGTTTTATCTTGTTTTTTCATCTCCCGAGTGCAGCAGACAGCACGGCCCACCTTCTTTGCTCGCAAGTTTGAAGCCGTGGTGAACCAGGAGATCATTGGGCAGCTGGACTACTACCTGTATGGGAACTACCCGTCAGGCACCCCGGGCCTGCGCTCCTACTGGGAGAACGTGTACGATGAACCCGATGGAGTCCACAGCCTGAGCGACGTGGCACTCTCCCTGTACCACTCCTTTGTGCGCCTGGGCCTGCGGAGGGCTGAGTCCTCCCTGCACACGGAGGATGAGAATAGCTGCAGGTGAGTCGAGCCTGCGGGCTGGGGCTGCAGGGATGAGCCCCCACTGGGAGCGCAGGGAACTGAGGAGGGTCTCCTCACCACAGGGGCTGCAGCGCCAGGCTGCCTCCTTCCTTCCTGTGTCCCCAAATCATCACTGCATCCCTCCCTGTATGAGCGCCCTTCCATCTGAGCCATGGCCACCCTTTCTGTTCACTTGGTACATCTCAGAAAGTCAGCTGTACTCAGTGCTCTGGGAGGCTTAGGCAGGAAGATCACAAGTTTGAGCCTGGACCACTTAGAGACTTAGCAAGACCTTGTCTCAGAATAGAAAAGGTCTGGGGATGTAGCTCAGTACAAAGGTTCTGAATTTAATCCCCAGTACCAAGGAAGAAAAACACAAGGAAAAAAAGAAAGTCAACTCTGGTATTTTACCCCAGTGCCTATCTGTCAGATTCATTCTTTATCCTGCATGTATGTGTTTTGGAAGGAAGCTTTATGTGACTGTATTATATTTTAGGATTAGTCTTACATGGAAGGTAACCATGAAGAAATAAAAGAAAGAAATCTGTACTTCTCATGATGAAAATTGTCACATGTATACAAAGTAGAGAGAGTAGTGAGACCCGGTGTTCCCATCACCCCACCCAGCAGTTACTAATTTCATCCATCTTAATGTATCCTCACCTTCACCTACCCTGCACTCCACCTCCCCCCAGATCAGTGTGAGGCACATGCCAGACATCCTATCCTTTCAGCCATGAATATTTTAATACACGTCTCTGAAAAATAAAGACTCCTTCTTAAGATGTAACTATAATGTCATTATCACACCTAAAAATATAACTCAGTAAATTATTCAAAGGCCAAGCTAAGGCTGAAAATGTTCAGCCATCCCTTAGAATCCTGTCCCCTCCTGCTAGTGGCTACCACTCGATACTTCTGGAAGGAATGTTCTAGAATACATGGAAAACAGAGGGAGGAGGAAAATAATTCAGCACAATCCCCTTCTGCCCTCTTTTTCCCTCACCAGCCAACCTTTCTCTTTTGTGTTCCTTTCCTTCCATTCTCCAGCAATAGGCATTGGGTTATCCTCGGCCTTATACTGTCAGCCCCTTTTCCCCACGCAGCTCTCAACTTCTCTCCTAACAATTGTTCTCATACTGCTTCTATTCCATCGTTTGGAAATTCCTGTTTGCTTAATTCAGCTCTTTACTGTTGCTGTTGTCAATAATGTGCCATTGTAATAATGTTCTGATGAATATCTTTTTTGCAGAAAGCCTTTTTAAAAAAATTCTCTCTTCTGATTATTTCTTTAGGGTAGCTTCCCAGAAGGGCTTCTAATCACTCTTCCCCCTTCTTTTTCCCTCTCTTCCTGCCTCTTTCTCTTAACAACACCGCAAAATTTTTCTTAATCACTGAGCCTCAGTCTCTTGTCACTGTGCCTTCCCTGGTGAGTCCCTTTACCCATTCTTCCCTCTCCTCAAAGAGGGCACAAAGAAAAGAACGGGACTCTTTCTGAAAACACAGGTGGGCTTCCTCAGCCCCCTGTGCAGAGCCCGCGGGGTTTCTCCTGGGCTTCAGCCATCTTCAGTACCTCCTCAGTTCCCAGTCTTCCCTCGCCCTGTGGGTTCAGGCAGTTCAGAGACCAGGGTGGGTGAGGGACCCAGGACCTGCACTCCAACTCCGCTCCCTCGCTGTGGACCCTGGCAGGTCAGGAACCTCTGACTCTCGGGTTCTGCATCTGTCCAGTGAGAAGAGTCGCATCACAAGGGAGTGTGAGATTTAAAGGAGAAAACTGTCTGAAGCTACCTTAAGAGTTATGTATTGTTATCAGCATTTTAACAGCTAAATATTCAGTAATGTTTATGTCATTGCCAGACTCCTAATCATCATAATTATCAAGCTGTCAAAATTGGTCAGTAGCGCTGGGGATTTAGCTCAGTGATTAGAGTGCTTGCCTTGTAAGCACAAGGGCCTGAGTTCAATCCCCGGCACCACCAAAAAAAAAAAAAAAAAAAAAAAATGGTCAGTAGCGAACCTATGGTATGAGATTGCATCCAGTTATGAGAGTCCCACTAAGTCACAGCGATTTTCTTTATTCACAGTCCCCATCGTCATCCCATAGTTAACCTTTTACCTTTTCCCAGAGTCAGGGCCACCCAAGTGCTACTTCCTCTCTTAGGCTTTTTAGGGCTCCCCCAAGACCCCACTCCCAACCTGCCCCAAGCTGAAGTCGCTCAGGAATCTCACCCCCAACGCACTCCCTGCCCTGGGCTGCCCCCGAGCTAGTCTGGGGCAGAATCTAGATGTCAGAACCACGGAATAGAACTCTAGTACACAGCTCTGGGCCCCACACTTCGGAGGTGGATGTCCTCCAAGAATAGTTTTAATCACAAGCTTCCTAGAATGTGTAAGATGAATGATCTTACAGGAAATTCCAAAGGACACCCCCTATTTATTTAAGGTGGTTGAAATTTTCTCCTGGTATTTGTTGTGGATGAAGTGAGCCATCAAGTCGCCTCAGGCCTGGAATCTTTGGGCGTCTATCTCATTTTGTATTGTGATGGAACCACTGTGCCTTGCTCTGGGCAAAGCCATGTATTTATGAATAGGAGCCTGAAAATAAATCAGGACAAAGGACCCTTATCCCAAAAGGCAAAAGAGAATGAATTGCTTCCCCTGGGGTATCTGGGGAAATAGCAAGTGAAAACTCTGTGTCTCATTTTATCTGGGCATTTCACACGCGTTGTACATTTCCAGTCTGTAGTATAACCTTTCATAAAAATAATGCTTATTGATTTTTTTCTCATTATGAAGTAATGCATGTGTATTGCAGAAATGCTTGAGATGGAAGAACCAAACCTAAGAGAACAAGAAAATAAAGCTCACTTATGATCCACCATCCAGGGATAAGAATCTCAGTATTTTATTACAGACCTTCAAAGTCAGATGCCTTCTGGGACCAAGTAGCAGCAGGTAGCACTCAGAGTGGTCCCAACAGGGGGCACTGACCACGTCTCCCTGGAGCGCCCGGGGTTTATGGTGCTCATGACCTGGTACATCTGTTGGAATGTAGACTTAGAGTTGTCAGCCAAGTCTGGTTTTTCAGGAAAAATCAGAAATTCTGATTTTTATGTGAATCTTTTAATTTTTTCAGTACCCAACTTACTTAAATAACAAAAAAATTTACCTTGGGTCAGATGAATGTATTTGTGACCTCCTAGAGATTATTGTTTTGCATCCTGATTATTTTTCTTTTCTTAGTAAAGTCACTGTTTTCATTACCTAAGTACTAAATGTAGTAAAGATGAGGCTTAATTACTTCAATACCAAACACAGTCGCAACGCGGCACCAGAGGGCTTTGTGTTCAGTATTGGGTTACATGCTCCCTAGATGTGCCTTAAAAGCACAAGGGTCTAGAGAAATCCTTCTAGATTTTCACTCATTCAACAAGCATTGATTGGGCGCCCACGTGTCAGGCTGTATGTTTGGCACTGAGCGTTGGTTCAGCCGTGACCTACACAGACCTTCACATTCTAGTGTGAAGACAGATGGTTCCCAAGCAAAATGAGCTGGAATGAATGATCAGTAGGAATAAATGCTTTGCTGAGAAAGAAAGTAAATCCACAGTCAGTGATGAGAGAGTGACTTGAGGATCAGCAGTCAGGGAAGATCCTTTGCTGCGGCAACACTGAGCATAAAGGTTAGGACAGAGCCAGCTACGCACTTGTAAGAAGAGAAGATCCTGTTCACCCACAGAGAGAAGATCCTGTTCAAAGGCCCTGAGGCAGACATGAGCTTAGCCTATTCAAGAATCCGAAATGAGGTCCCCGTGGCTGGAAGGTGGTGGCTTGGGGAAAAGGAAAACAAATGGAGGTTAGAGAAGAGGCACAGGGAAGAAGTTTGGGTTTTACTGCAAGCACTAAGCCCATCTCATGGCATGTAAGCAGGGGATGAGGGACATAACTACTGGGAGAACAGACTGTAGGAGACAAAAGTAAGATGAGGACAAGTGAGGATGCTCCTGCAGGACTCGTTGAGGAGTGATGCTGACTCGTGCCAGGGTTCTGACAGTACAAAGTGGGGATGGAGGGTGGAGGGTGGATTCAGATGAAGACAGGATTCCACAACAGAAACAAAGGAAAAGCCGGCAATCAGATGAACTGCTAGAGTCCTGGTGCGCTTAACCATCGCTCATTTTCTTGGCCTTGAGTAGCACCCAGGACAGTTAGCCACCCCTCCGGAAACACTTTCTCCTTCTGACTCACGTGGTATCAACCTGCTTTTCTTCTATCCTCCACGGTCCTGCCCACCCTATAGCACAGACACTGACAGGGCCCTTCTTATCAATTGCCACAACACTGCTGCATAACAAACACCCTCAAATCTGTGTTTCAAAGCTGTAAGCATTTACTCAAGTTTGCGGATCAGCTGGGCAGTTTTCTGGGTCTAGGCTGCATCTGTGGCCAGGTACGGGTCGGGTCAGAAAGGGGGCTCTGTTGCTCTTGGCTGGGAATCGTTGGCTGATCCAGGATGGCACTCTTCGTGCCGCCTCATCCTCCAGTGGACCAGCCCAATTACACTTTCCTGGTGAACAGAGAGCATGATAGCAAGTGGAAATGTGCAGGTTTCTCAAGGCCTGGCTCAGAACTGTCATGCGGCCTTTCCACTTCTTGAAGCTGCCCCCAGAAGATTTAAGAGATAGGAAAATAGACTCTGTCTCATCAGTCTGCAGAATCCCTTGAATACAGGACATTTGAGGCTTTGGGTACACCAATGCAGGTGGCCACAGAGTCTCCTATGACTATCTGTGTTGTCCATTATCATTGCCATGAGCCACAGGTGGCTATTTAAGTGTAAATGAACTAAAATTAAAAATGTAGAGCCTTCAGTTACACTAGCCAGATTTCAAGTGCTTAGAGGTCCCACGTGGCTAGTAGCTACATAAATCATGTCCATCATCTCAGAGAACTGTGGCACAGCCCTGTCTAAACTTAGCTGCTACAGTACAGAGGCAGCATAGTCCCAGGCTTTCCGCTCCCAGTGTCCATATCCTAAACACATTGGTAGGAGCCACAAGTACCCAGCAGTTTGAAGCCAGCACAGACAAGCTTTTATTCATAGAGACCCTAGAAACATCCCAGTAACAAGGCAGTGATTTTAGGAGCTACGTCAACCCAGGAAGGTGGCTTCCTTAGCCATTATAATTGGACATAAAGACTTAAAACTCCAGATCAAAAGCAAGAGCACCTTCTTAGTGCTGTGGCCTTTACACGCTGCAGAAGCAGTAGCTTTTTATTTTGTAAGCAGGAGGAAAGAAGAGCTAGGCTCCTCCAGGGGTCCTCCTCTCCTCTGCGCCCTGCTCCCTGCTGCCTCCCCTTCTCTGGGCATCTCTGCTTAGCTCCCCTGACCTTCTGTCCTGCAAGCCTTTGTGGAGCCAAGACATGATTTTAAAACAGCAAGGTACCTACATATGGCTGTGTGTATATATTGAAGATTAGCAATAATCATTAAAGAAGAGACACAGTGTTGATGGTAAGAACAGTGACAGCATAAACTGGTGTTTCTGACAGGCAGCAGACTTCAAGAGTCCCTTGGAGATTAAAAAAGAAACAAAGAGATGTTCCAAAAAAATGTTTTTGCTCAAGGATATTTAACGCAGCATTGTTTAGAATAGTGAAGAAGTATAAATCCCTTATTGTCCAATGATAGGGAACTTTTAAAAATATGTATCAGATACCATGAAATGGCAGCAAACACACACAAATACACACACAATTTTGTTTTTAGAGACTTTTCAAAGAAGTGTGAAAATGATCAGGAAATCCTATAGAGCACAAGTAGAATATAGTCACTATATATATGTTATGATCCCACTATGTAATATTTATGCAAATATATGCACAGAAAATGAGTCTATGGGGAAGTACGTCAGTAGACAGCATTTTCACACTATTGTCACTCCCCGGTACCTAGCACCAGAGGACTCAATAAATATCTGTGCACTGATGTTATTTATGGGACGAGGCATCAAAAGTAGTAATTTTATTTCCTTTATTGTGCTTTCCTATAGTCAGCATGTTTTATATTTATAACTCAGCAAAAAAGGTGCACATAGTCACTGAGCTCAGAGATACATAAGGAGCAGCTTCCAGACTGAAGCAAAAGAATGTGGGAAGCACTGCATAAACTTGAGAGTGTTTTAGGAGCCGGACTAGCGCGGTGCTGACGAGCTCCATGGTGATGCTGCACCCTGAAGGCTCTGACCCACGAGATCTTATGTTTTCAGGTACTACTCAATGGGCCACCCGGCATCCGTCCACCTCTACTTCCTTGCTGACCGCTTCCAGGGCTTCCTGATCAAGCATCATGCTACCAATCTGGCCGTGAGCAAACTCGAGACCCTGGAGACATGGGTGATGCCAAAGAAAGTCTTCAAGATTGCAAGTCCCCCCAGCGACTTTGGGAGGCTTCAGTTTTCTGAGGTAAGTGGCCAGACCCTGTCCACATCATCACCTTTTGCGGCCACATTACCAGGTTCTGTACCAATCTGGCACCTCTAGCTGGAGATGGAGGAAAGGATTTATGGAGCCCTAACGATGAGCTCACTTTGGTCCTGAAGGAGACTTTCCAATCTGTACATTGGAACCAGCGTCTTGAACAGTGAGGGAGGAAGGGGATAATGAGATGTCAGCATCAGTGGCTGAAACCAATCCGAAAGGTTGGTCCATTTCTTAGAGTAGAATTTCTTCTTCAAATTTTTCATGCTAAACCTTAGTTAGTGATTCTCTCTAAACCTATATTAATAATAGGTCAGTAACTAGCCAGTTTCCTAATGAAGTAGTGTCATTAGTACAACTTTACCGATTGGAGAATTGAGGCTTATGGAGATCTAATGACTTCCCGTATCATAACTAGGAAGTGGAAGAGCTCAAAAGTGATCCTACATCTCTTTGAGCACAACCCCTGTGCTTAACTGTGTCATCCCACTTCGTAGCACAGGGTGCGGCTCAAAATAAGCTCCAGATCAATCACTGACTACAGGAGTTGATGGGTGAATGGATACCTGATTGGATGGATGCATGAATGGGTGCGTGGATGGGTGGATGAGTGGGTGGACGGATGCATGGATAGATTGTGAATGGATAGATGGATGGATAGATGAATGAGTGGATAAATGAGTACATGCAAGGACAGATGATTGGATACAGGGATGAATGGATGGATGGACAGGTGGACACATAGATGATTTATGAGCAGGTAGATGTGTCAAGGGACAGATGGACGGACTGATGTGTGAATGCAAAAACCCACAGAATGGAGTTTCCCCATCCCCAGCTTTTAGTTATTTTTCTGGATGGAGAGATGGATTTACCAGTCACCACCCTTGTAACATTGGCCCTGCCTTCAGGCCCAGAGTACCCCAATATTCTGTCCTCTGTTTCTGCAGCTTTGTCCAGGACCACTCTCCTCCCTACTTACATGCATTTCGTATGTCTTTGTCAGACATGCCATGTTTGTTCCTTCCAGCCTCAGGCTTGGCATGTGCTGACCCTCTACCTAGAATGCTTTTCCCCAGGGTGTCACGTAGCTATCATTTCTTTCGTTCTCAGTCATTCTGATCTAAATCCAAATGCTGCACCTTCAGAGAAGCCTTTCCTGTGTCTCACTTAGGCTACAACTGGTACATTATCTGCCTGTTACTTCCCTGTGTGTTTCTTTCTTAGTATTTACCACCTAAAATTATCCTGTTGATTTGTCTGATTGTTTCTTAACTGTTCATAAGAGAACTAGAGCTGTACCTCTCTTATTCACTGCTGTATTCTCAACACATATCATTTGCAGGAAAGCACATTTGTAGATTCTGAATACAATTTCTGAATGAATGAGTGCAGTTGGGTGGTCATCCTGGAGGGAAAGGGGAATATGCTTGATCTTGGGGGAGTACTGCCCACACAAAACTCCAGCATCTGATTCCTGCCTTCGCTATATCAGTACGTAACTAGAGAAATGATTCCTCTCAGTGAACTGGGGGTAAGGAATGAAGAATCTGATTTTTGGAATGTGCCGAAACTTGAGGGAATGAGGGTATGGTAAGAGAGGGAGTCTTGCCTGCTTATATCCTCCTTGCCAGTCCTCCTCCAGCTACCTGGGGCTCTGCCTTGCTGATCTGCCCTGTTCACCACTGTATGGGTCCCCATGTCAGACAGTCATGGGTGAGAATTTCTTGTTAAGCCAACATTTTCAAGGAAGGCTCCCATGGATTGGCTGGGTTTGAGCTGCCATGGCAGCCCACTCCGTAAATTACTGGTGTCAGAGAGTAATTAGCTACTGCCCCAGTTGGATGCTGCACTGGGGGACTGAGCAGCCCGTTGAAGACATTAATGTCCCATTAAAGAGATGGATGGCGGGTGTCTGGGCTCGGCCTGCTTATTAGCCTGCTGTTGGGTGACTGGGCTCTTCCACCGGTGACAGCGCTGGTAGCCGCTCTGTGGCTAGTGATTTGTGAGGGTTCCTACTATGGCTCTAGTAGCTTGGTGAGAGAACCAGCAAGATCACTGGCAGAACTGACAGTAGGAGATGCAGAAAGCCCTAACCTTGTATTTTGGATTTTTTTCTAGTTTTACTCCTTTTTTACCAGAAAAAGTAAAGAATTTAACAAGAATGAAGGATTCTTCAGCATTCAGGGCTGCTTTGCTGGCTGTTGAGTTCCTCTGGTGTCGGCACCATTGCGGGCCTCTGCACGGTGCCCAGTAGGTGGCCAGAGTTGGTGGATTGCTCAGCGAGGTCTCTCCTGTCCATGGCAGTCCTGTGCCACCGGCTTGGAGAAAAGAAGCTCGTGCTTCTGTACAGTGTCACAAAGGGCCTATAATGTGTGAAGTGTGGGAGGAACAGTAGTGACCCAGACAGATGAGGCCCCTGTTGTCACGGAATTGCAGTGTCGTGGGGAAGCCGATCAAGAAGAGCAGATACATGAATTAAAAATAGATCAGCTGATGATGGGGGTCACAAGGAAAATAAAACTCCATTCATTTGATTCCTGAGGACCTGGGAGGTTAATGGAAACTATCTCAGATGGGATGATTCATTCTGAAAGGCTTTCCTAAAGACATCAGTTTAGATCTGAAACCAGTAAAGGAGGCATCTCTGGGGAAACTTGGAACATTCTAAGCAGAGAGAAAGCATGTACAAAGGCCCTGTGGTTCCAGGAAGGAGCTGGAGTGCTGGAGGAGCAGCAAGGGCAAGGTGGCCAGAGCCTAGGGGTTAAGAGGGGCATTAGGCGGGCATTATGTCTCTGGAGGGGACAGGATCTTGCAGTCCCTAGAAAGACATTCAGATCGTCTTTCAGCTGCAGTGAGAGTCTTGGGTGGGCTGGGAGCTGGAAAGCAGTATGTTAGGATTGAACTTGAACTCGAACCCATATTTAAATTCAAGTAATTGATCATTTTGCAGTGACTGAGGCCCAGGGAAGTTCTCAGAGGTCACCAAGGACATGGCAGGAGCAGAGCTCCATCTCCAGGTGACCCTGCCCTCACACGGTGGTGGCGGCCGACTTTACCCTTCTGCTCCCCAGTTTCAGAACCAGACACTGATTTTCCATCCACTGCTTCACCACCGTCTTCCCCAGTGTTCTTGCTTACAAGTTTGGATTTTGGAGAACCATTGATCTCTGTTTCTTTGACACATCCAAGGACAGGTTTCTGGAGAGTCCCCACACTCCCCTGAGTGCTCACAAATCTCTTCCCTGGGTTTCTCCATCTGTACAGTGAGGGCAGCAACAAGGAGCTGGGAATAGGAAATGAACTGATGCACCCATGTGCCTCGCGTCATGCCCGGCACCCAGGCAGCCCCCGTAGGTATTAACGTGGAGCAGCATAGTCACTCAGGAGGATGACAATGCAAGAGTGAGGCAGCTCCTGTTTCCAGCACACTCTTCCAGCTTCCCCAGGTGGATGTGTACGCCCACCTCCACCTCAACCCTGGGCACACAGACACCGGAGAGGCAGTGCCTGGACAGCATCGCATACCATCTGTACCAACATGCCCACATGCTGTGCCTTCGGCGTGATGGGTTAATCCTCCTGTGACAGAGTGCTGGTTTTTTTTTCAAAGTAGACCTCTCATCTGATTTGATTTGAAATAGCCACAGAACTCAGTATCAGGGATCTACATAGTCCATGCTTTCATAAAGTCATTCATTCATTCCTTGGATAAAAATTTTCTGAGCACCTACTGTATGCTGAGCCCAGCAGTAAGCACCAGGAAAGAGTGGAAAGCCAAGGAGGGAAGGCTCCTTCATACAGGGATGATGTCATAACAGGAGGAGGTGGCAGCTGGCAGATGGTGCTTGGTGCCACTGGTAGAAGGCAAATAAAACAGCAGGAGTGACAGAGAATGAGGGAAGGGTCATTCTTGATTTGGGGAATCAGAGGACTCTGAGAGGTGCCAGAAGTAAGAGTGCAACAGAGGATACCGCAGCAGGAGAAGCAGCAGGGACCTGGGGCGGGAGGAGGCTGAGGGGCTAAAACTGCCACCGTGTGGGGTGCAGGATGTGGAGGATGGGGGGGCAAGGCCTCCGAGCTATCTACGGTGGGACTAGCAGTGACCTAAGTATGCTAGGAAGCCTCAGGCTGGTGAGAGGGCATGAAAGCTCTAGCTTCCCAATGGAGAGCTCATGGCAGGCAGCAAAGAGGAAGGATGGAAGCCAAGAGCATACTGCAGGGAGTCCAAGCCACAAGAGCTCCCGGCTGGCTAGTGCGAAGAATGCATCTCGGGATGTCTCCCATCCCTAGGGCGAGGCTCAGAGCTCACTGGGGAAGCCAGCACTGACTCTTCCCAGGAGTTGGGCTGAAACTCCCGGCTTCTAATGAGGTTGCTCCAATGATGGGGCTCCATTCTTGTTCAGACCCAATATACTCAATGGAGGTGTGTGAGTTGGAAAATTGAGGACCTAAGCAGAAACCAGCCACAACTGTTTCATGGCAAGGGGTGTGTTTCTTGGAATGGCCTCCAAGCTGGTAGTCACTCATTGTACACACCGTGCATGCTTTGAGTTTGTTGTTGTTTTGGTGTCCAAATATGTACCATGTACGGATGCAGGAAACTCAGTGGTTTAGCAAAAGGACCACAGGCCTTGTGTTTTCCCAGACTGGGTCCAAATCCCAGGTCTTTTGCTTACCAGCAGTACAACCATGAGTAGGTGACAATAGGAGCATCAGTCTCCTCATCTGTGAAATGACTATATGAAATCTTGCAGGCCAGGTCCTCGATCGTTTGGGGACTAGCATCCTAGACCATACCCAGCGGCTTCAGGACTGACTGTCTTGTTTCAGGTCGGCACAGATTGGGACGCCAAGGAGAGGCTCTTCCGCAACTTTGGTGGCCTCCTGGGGCCCATGGATGAGCCAGTAGGAATGCAGAAATGGGGGAAAGGCCCCAATGTGACTGTGACTGTCATTTGGGTGGATCCTGTCAATGTCATCGCAGCCACCTACGATATCCTAATTGAGTCCACTGCTGAATTCACCCACTACAAGCCTCCTCTGAACCTGCCCTTGAGGCCTGGCGTCTGGACAGTGAAAATCCTCCACCACTGGGTGCCCGTCGCAGAGACCAAATTCCTCGTTGCGCCTTTGACCTTCTCAAACAGGCAGCCCATCAAACCAGGTGAGTATTCTCAACGTCTCTGCAGGGGAAAGAGTCCATGCAGGGACCTCAGAGTCCTCAGCCACTGCGGGCATTTGCTGTGACGTCGGGCGTGTGGCTGCTTTGAGAAGAGTGGCACCTGCTCTCTGCTTTCTCATATCATATGCCCTGGAGAACTACCTAATTTTCCACCTGCATACCGGGGTGATAGCATCTGCCTATGTAGCAGATACCTATTTATTAGATACTCTCCCACTGGACTTCTGGGAGGCCCTGATCACATTTAAAGCAAGATGAGAAATAATACAAGACAGATACTGAGCTTCAGCCAAGTCTTATTCACTGTTTAGAAAATAAAGCTTAACATAGGAATTCTGTTCACCAAAAGTATGACACCCTGAATGAAAGAGAAGCCACATACTAGTGGAAGATAGTGGCTTTTGAAAAGTACTCACATCCAAAATATATAAAGAAATCCCATAAATCAGAGATGGGAAAACTACAAGCCACAAGCCAAACACAATGCACTGCTGGGTTCTGTACATAAAGCTTTACTGGAACAAAGTCATACCTACTCGTTTACCGGGTGTCTGTTTCTGCTTTGGGGCCACAGTGGCAGAGCTGAGTAGTTACAATAGGAGCTGCATGGCTTACAAAGGAAGCCTTTTACAAAAAGAAAAGATTGCCAATTCCTGCTATAAAAAATTGGAGAAAAAGAGATAACATGAATGGCCTACATACGTAAAAACTGATTACTTTCATTAATAATTAAGTACAAATTAAAAGCAAAAATAGGTTTTCCTTCTTCCCTGCCATGTTGGGAAGTAAACATACAAAACTTGGGCAGTGTCATATGTTAATGAGGATGAAGAAGAATGGCCATCCATCTGGGCCTAGTGGGAGGATAAATAGATAAGCAAGTTTAGAGGACAGGTTAGTTAGCAATTCCTTGAAAAGTTGAACATACACACTCCCCACCACACAGGCGTTCCACTGCCAGGTCTAGTCCGGAGAGACCTTCCCGGGGATGGTCCTAGCAGAAATGCTCGCGCTAGCCTCAAATCAGAAACAGTGCGAATGTCTCATATGTGAAAGGACAGTTTGTGTCTGTCTGTAATAGCATTCTGTGCAGCTCTGACATCAGCAAAACGCAGCCACAGATACCACCCGCACAGAGTCTCTAAAACATGGTGTTGAAGAAAAAAGCCACAGGATAAATCGTCATTAGGGTGGATGTTCAAAACCAGGAAGAGCCACCAATGTATGATTTCACCATCCACGTGTGGGCAGAAAAGTGTAAGGGAGGGAAGGGAATGATGAACACAGAGTTCAGGCCAGTCATCTTCAGGAGACATGAGGGACAATGAGAGGCAAACCAGACTCCTAATATTTCTTTCCCACCCAAAAGATTGACTCATATTTTTGTGTCTCTTTCTCCGCCTTATTTTATCAAGGGAATGACCTTTTCCCTGCTAAACTCCTACCTCCAGGAGCAACCACTGCCAACAATTTGACATGCATCCTTCTAGGTTTTTTTCAGTGCTTTTAAAGCAAAAACATAACACATGACAAGTCAAGGACTATCATTGCCTTTGAAAGTGAAATACAGTAACACATTTTGTACTGAAAGTTGCTTATGTTACTCGTGTCTAGAAACTACCAGCTGCATGGAATTCCACTGGGTTAGGGAGCCACAGTCTGTCTGTCCTCCTGTTGCTGGACATATTGCTTCTGTTCTTCCTGATGATGTTATTACAAATAATGCTGCAAGGAAGATTCTTGGACATGAAATTGTACATGCCTGTAGAGGCACATCAGTAAGACAGAATCCTAGTAACGGGATTTCTGGGTATTAGTACAATCATCCCTTGTTATCTGTGGGAAATGGGTTCCAGGACCCACCCCCATAGATACCAAAATCCACATTTGCTCAAGTCCATCATACAAAACGCTGTAATATTTGCATATACCCTACCCACACCCTCCTGTTATTTTAAATCATCTCTACCTACTTTTGACCCACAATTTGTTGAATCTGTGACTATGCAGCCCTTGGATATGGAGGGCGGGCTATATTTGAAATTGTTCATAGAAAAGTCACCAACTCAGGAGTGAAAAATGTGGTACAGTCCCTGTTCGCTAGGAAGAACTCTGGGCCACCCATTTTGCCAATGGCACAAGAGGAGAAGGACATAGATGTCCTACAAAAGGAAATCTTGACATGAATCCTGGCAGCTTCCACTAAGGCTGTGTGCTCAGCAAGTCTAAAGACAGAAAACTCATGTGTCCTTTAAATAGAAGTCTGTTTCTTTACTTCCCTGTGAAGCAGGCAAAAGACAGCCCCCTTGGTACTATCCAGGCCAGAGCCCACCCACTTGGTTCTCAGATGTCCCCTTCATGAGTTAAGGTCCCACCAACAGGGGGACAGACAGACTATGGCTCCTTATCCCACAGCCCTCCAACCCTCCCTCAGGGTTCTTCAAGCCAGGTATAGAGGAGAGGGATGGCAATGACAGACAGCATTCTCATGGCTTCAGATGCACCCATAGGACACCAAACAGAGTGGTCCTGAATTCATCCCACTCCAGGAAAGTCACCTGGGGCAAGGCATTGAGTCCCAATTTTTCCAGCATTTTCTCCTACATTTGCAAAGGAAGGCAAAGCTCTTCCCACCCATGCCCAGGAAGACCCAGGAGTCCTTCTACCCCATTGGGAGCAGCCCCACCCCCACACTGTCGGTAATTGTGTTTGTTAACGATGTTCCGATGACAGGGAACATGAAGGTGGGAGCAATGCAATTTGTAAAATGATTCATCATGAGTAATTTGCTATTGATGCGTCCCTGGTAATCTCAAGAAATCTGATGAGGTGGAATTGAGGAAAATTTAATTACAGAGGCAAGCATCATGAGCTGATACTGTAGCAGCATTTCCCACATTAACCTCATTTTTCATGAGTTTTTTGCAGCAACCACAATATTTGGTCCCCAACCTTTGAATGTTGTTAGCTGCTCCTTTGGAATGTCCGCCTTTTGTTGGTTCGCTCACACCTCCCCGCCTCCCATCCTCTGCAGAGTGGGGGCACAGAGAGGCTCTCTGCTGAGACCACGACCCCTTTGGCCACCACTGTAACACAAGCTCTCATTTTGTTCATTCCACTGGCTAGAATGGAGCCTGCTCTCTACAGTAATAGGCATTTCATTTATCTGTAGCCAATAAATAAATCCACAATGGCTTGCATATAATAAATCTTTAACAAGTGTGCACTGAATAAATGTCTTGCACAAAGTGGACACTTAAGAGCAACTATTGAATGAGTGAATGTCTGGACCATTGAAGAGGCTCCATAAATAAGTGTTGAATGATTACAGAAGCACCACGCCCTGCACAAGGTGAGTTCTCTCCTGGCAGGCTGAGTTTCTTCACCTAAAAGCGCTGCCCTATGAGACTGCTGTATGAGGTGATACACAGTGCCCAGCGCAGTGCCAAGTACACAGTATGTACGTGACCAGTCAGTGGCTCTTCTAAACATATCATCACTCCCTTTGGCTTTCAGAGGAGGTGTTGAGGCTGCACAACGGGCCCCTCCGCAGTGCCTACATGGAGCAGAGTTTCCAGAGCCTGAATCCAGTCCTCAGCCTGCCCATCATCCCTGCCCAGGTGGAGCAGGCTCGGAGGAACGCGGCTTCCACAGGCGCAGCGCTGGAAGGCTGGCTGGACTCGCTGGTGGGCAGGATGTGGACTGCTATGGACGTGTGTGCCACAGGGCCTACTGCCTGCCCGGTCATGCAGGCCTGCAGCCAGACAGCCTGGAGCTCCTTCAGCCCCGACCCCAAGTCAGAGCTGGGGGCGGTCAAACCTGATGGCCGGCTCAGGTAGCACTGGCCACTTGTGGGCCACAGCACAATCTTTACAGGAAAGCAGCCAGAGGGGCCCGAAGCCCCGCCTCCCACTCTGGGTGAACCTCCCGGCCAGGAACAATGGGGGAGGCGGGTTTGGAGGCCAGAGTGGATCGGCCTGCATTTGGCAAGCTGGCTTCCGGGGTGGGGATGGCTTGTTGCCAGCACCATGGTAGTCTCACCCCTTCTGGTTGACCCTCAACTCTTGCAGGCTCCGGTTTTCCCCTCCAGCGATCTGTACCTGTCCCCTCACCCCACCCCACCCCAAGTGATTTTCAAACTTTTATTCTAAGCAGCAGACCTTTGTTTACTCAGCTTGGCAGTAGGTGGAAGTCCAAGGTACAGGTAAAACCCCAGCTGATGTGGTTGAAGCTGAGAAATGCAAGGTTCCCTCTCAAAGCTCAGCCCGCTGGAGGTCCCTTTCCCAAGGGCATCTCCTCAGGTCCCTGTCCTGAACCTACAAGCACTGCCCAGACCGAGGGTATGACCTCAGCCACCCTTTGCTTATCTCTCTGCTCCTTTGGCCAGCAACCCCTGGCCCACCCTGAAACAGCAGCCACTGAAGGTCACAGGTTTGGGCCTCTCTCAGGGAGGCACCAAGCCTCCCACCACCCCCTCCTGTTGAGCTGTGCTTCCTGATAACTAGAAGAGCAGGAAAGCTCTTTGGCCAAGGTCTACTTGGGCATGTAGCTGCCAGCTGTCCATGGGTCTAGGCCACCCTCCATCCGGGCTTTTACATGTGGTGGTAGAAATGGGGTTATGCTTGTGAGCGCGAGCCTTATGTCTGCAAGCGATTCATGGGCTGCAGGGCCGAGATCATGACCTCTTTGGTCCTTGAAAATGGGACTGTTGGGGATCATGGCCATGGAACTCAGAGTCTGCGTGGAGCAAAACTCCTGAGCTGGTCAGCACGGCAATACCCAGGCCCTGCCACAGCCCTTCCGTGCTGAGGTCACGCCCTAAAGCCTTTGTGAATCGCACATTTGGTGCTGTTGGCAGTGACCAAACCCATGGACCAGACTTCTCACATCCAGCAGAAAGCATTTCAGATTTGGTTCTTAATTTCACGCCCGCCCTTTTTCAGGGTGCCAACAGGCCCATCTGGACATGTAACATAAAAATAGTTGCTTTCCAAAAGTGTTCCTGAAGATTGTTTTAAATTTTTTTTAAGTATTATTCAAATGGCTTGAGTTACCAGAAAACTTAAGTGTTTCCTTGCCATGTGCCCTGGACAGCCCCTACTCATCTGGGGCACCTTTCCCACGGCCCCTCTTCCTCCCTGACCCTCACATCCCCGGAAATGACAGGGTTCCCGGGAAAAGTCGTACCTGTCCTTCCCGAGGTGAGCCAGTCCTTAGCATTTCCCTGAGTGGGTGTGAAGTTGCTACGGTCCACCTCAATGGCCTGTCTGCTGTGCTGCCCTCTCTTGACCAGCAAGGCAAGATGTCCCACTGGCAATGGAGGACGCAGAGAAGGGACACTAGATATTTATTGTTTAATATGTTTTAGTCAATGACTAATTAGTAGGTGCTGTTTTTGCAGCTTGTCATTTATGTTATCTCACTAACTGAAGCTGCCTTTATTCACAGAAGGCTCCCTTCCTCTGCCCTCCCACCCCTAGTCTGTTCGTCTCTCTATCTCTAATTCTGTCTTTCTCTCTATATTGTCAGCCCTGCATCCTCCTTGTTCTCAGAGCACAGCGGGGGCGTTGGACACCATGAGAAAGCTTCAGCTGGCCTCATCTACCGGCAAGAAGTACTCTAGGTGCCTTTGGGACCTCTGGGGTCTCCCTTTTCCTTACGCAGGGTGTTAGCCCCACCTGTCCGTTCAAATGCACGAGTTCTGGAATCCCTGAGTCACCTCTGCCCAGGGTCAGGCATAGGGGTGTGGTGGCTGGAGCCTTGGGGAGGGGGCAGAGTGCTAACTGCAGAGAGCTGTGTGGAGCTGCTTCGTCCATGGGGCACTCGCCATGGCCAGCCTAACCATGAGTCTTGATGTGACAGTGACAGAGGGATCAGGCTCCTTCCAAGGTGGGAGAGGGTCACGGGACCCAGCCAGGAGCGCCCACGAGACAGCTGTTATCCACAGTGAATTTGGGGACCTCAGAGAGGCTTTCTCAGAAAGTTCACAGGATCTCTTAAGTGGTTTTACAAACTATGAGAACCACCAGCCAGCCCGGTGCCACATCCTCTTTCTGCCCCAGCCTCTGCTTCTGACCGGGGCTTCCCTGAGGCTGCTGAGGTCTGGGAGGCTGCTTCTTCACCTTCCTTGCCCAGGTTTTAGGGCTCTGCATTTTCTGCAGTGTTATTTTCAGGAGTTTCAGGAGCTTGGCCCTGGCAGGTCCCTGTATACAGTGGGAGCTGCGGGCTCTGAGACAAGGCCCCTCCTGACCCACTCACATTTCTGACTTTTTCCCACCCTAGAACAAGTGAAGAAACGACAGAGATGTCTCACTGGGGGCGTCCTTCTCCCCCAAGGCGTCGATCCTCACTTGTGACTAATACTGGGGGTTGGGAAGTCACAGCAGTGTTCCTTTGTCTCCTCTATTTTTGGACCAGAGAATAATTTTGCAGACATTGCATTTGATAGAAAAGGAGAATTCCAAACAAAGCCCAGCATGATTTGAGAAAAAGAGATGTTTCCCAGGAAAAACAGTGTTAACTCTAATTTTTAATACCTGCCTGCCATTAATTTATTTGTTGGAGGCCACTGACACGTAGCCTTGAGCCGTAGCTGCCCGGGGATTCCTATTCCTCGGAGCCACACTCTGTGGGAACCTTATTAGCTTCTGTAGCGATGGTCTGGGCCACTAACCAGGTCCCTAGAGTCTCCAGAAGGCTGAGCAGGGAGACTTGGGTGTCATCTTTCAGGGAGAAGGAGGTATTCATAGATGGCGTTGCTCACTGGTGACTCTGGCAGAAAAGGAGCTCAGAAGGTAGCCAGCATTTCCAAATCCCCTTCCCCAAGTCATGGGCAAAGCAGTATGACCCCGAGGAGGAAGTGAGCAGTTCTCAAGGCCCCTTGCTTTAAGAAGTACGCTCCTCCCCCTCACATTGGAAAATGCCTTTCTGGCAGAATCAAGAGTCCTTCTGGCTTTATTTCTCATTGTTGGTTTAACTTTTAAACTTCATCTGGAGTTTGGAGAGGATCAGACCACACAACCCTACCCCACAGGGCTGGTTCATCACTACTCTAGGAATATGCCTGATGTGTTAGGATCCTGTGTCTTCCTGGTTCTCTAGTTTGCAGCTATACAAAGAGGACACTGGGTGGAACTGATCTCTGCCAAGAAGGTACAGAATAGATGAGAACAGTAGCTTCCATGTGTGGGGCTCATGCCTTTTACAACCAAGTTTGCTGAGGACTTGGAACACCAGCTCCCCAGCAGTATGTCAGAGGTGGGAAGTATGCCGGAAACTGCTATCGGCACGTGTAGCTTTGAGCATGCGCAGAAGGCTTGCCAGCTCAAAGGCCCACTCCATGGCGGGGGTTATAAGTGCTTAATGAGGTCCAGGATAGAAACAGTAGAGTGAAGCCACTGGCGTAAGACAAAAGGGAGTGATGGGGCCTGTGGTCTTCCTGACTGAGTGGAACCATCCAGAACAAGAAGCTGCTCAGCTCCAGCCTGTTATTGCATGTAAGGACACACTCATTGTAGTGACATCTTCCAATTTGGTAAGGGAAGCCAGAAATCCATATTTTTACAGAAAATAGGACTTTTCAATGTTAGCTTTTTTTTTTTAACAGTGTGAGAAAAACCCAAAGTTTGCTTATGCATGCCCAACAGACTCTGCTGTCGGGAGAGATGGCTTCAAATGAGGTGAGGTCTTACCCAGTGGAAGAAAGGAAAGAGCCAACAGGGGGAAGAGCAAAAGAATAACTCTTGTTGAACTTTGAAGAGAAAGCAGATTTCTGACTGGTTATTCCCCTCCCAAGAGCTATCCCACACAGAAGGGCTGGCCTTTTAGCTCTCCTGGTCCCAAGACAGTGTGTGTGGAAGGGAAGAATGAATACAATCTGGAGGTCTGGGACGTCGCCCCTTGACACCCAGAGGTCCACACCTGCCTGGGTCCTCACCTTCTGGAGCTCCAACAGGCCAGGCAGCAATGGCAAGGGCAGGCTCCAAGAGAAGGGAATGCTGAGTGAAATGGTCAGGCTCTCTCCAGATCCTAAGTCTTGGCAGCCAATCTGCCACCTCTGGAAGCTTCTTCCAAACCACGCAGAGGTGTGCGTGCTCACAGGATGTTCTCTTTGCTTCTGCCTCAGTTCCCTTGCTTTGCCCATGGGTCAACCACAGGCGCTACCTCACTGTGTCTGCTGAGAAGTTTACCTGGTGGGGGGTGAAGGTGTCCGTGTCTGTTGGAGCTACATGTACAATCTATGCAAATTCTCTCATTCTCTCTCTCTCTCTCTCTCTCTCTTTTCTCCCCCCTCCTCTCCTCCTCTCTCCCCCATCTCTTTCTCTAATTTAGAAATATTATTTTTTTTACCTTGCAAACAGGATACTGTATAGGACCCTCTTTAAGACTGAGGAGGGCTTTCATGCGCCACCCATGTCTACCCCTCATGTTGTCTTTGGTTCAGCTCTTGCCAAGCCCTGTGCAGGGAGAAAGTGGCCTCTCTTCTCTCCCTTCGTGGCTGGGAATACTCCAACTGCCTCTGCCTCCAGGCATCACTGGGAAGCAGGCTTCACACATTGCCACCCCATTCCCAATACTGTCTTCTCCTTTCCACACTTCCCTTTACTTGCTTCTCCTACTCCCATCCCACCCCCCAAAAAGCCTTAGGTTTCTCCTTTTTGAAATGTGGCCTTAAAATTATTTTGGAAATCTGACTGTCCTCTCCCTCTGATTTTCACCATCATACAGAAGAAAGAGCATCCTGATGCTTTTTGTGGTGGCCTCCTGAGTCAGGAGCTGCTAATCTGTAGTTTGCAGATGCGACAGAAATTGCTTACAAATGTCATCTTTAAGAAAAATGCTCTTCTGTTTTTCCTGTGGGCAAAGCGGAGGCTCGAGAGCTTGTATAAACCTTAGCAGACCCCTGAAGCGCTCTCTTAGGAGTATTGCCACTGTGGGGGGCTGTTTTAATTAGCAGCAGGGTGCTCACCATCCCAGCTTTCCAAACCTCCCCTTCCCCCAAGACTGGTGACTTCATGTACTTCATCAAGGGTAAGTCAGGAGAGTTTCTTGAGTTATCTCTTCATCCTTCCTGCCTGGAAAGTGATAGCATTAAATATTCCCAGCGGATGGGTCTCATTCTCAAAGGGATCGTCCCTTCCCTGCCTTCAGACTCCATCCTTGATCTTCCATCACTCTAACACTGATGGAGGCCAAAGACAACCCAGGGTTTTCATAGGAAACTCACTGGAACTGAGCGCAATCATCTTTGTAGTCTGTCTTTTTTAAAAAAAAATTATGTTGTCAATAGCATTTTGTTTTAGAGGCCTCATGATAAGTTATTACTGTCTCCCTCATTGTTTTCAAAGACATGTGGTGATATAGTTTTTAAAAATAACTATTTTGTTATAGATCATAATATGCATAAAACTGTACAGAAATATTTTGTAATGTATTGATTTTAAAAAAGAGAATCTGTAAATAAAGTTTTAAAAGAGAGAGAGTTCACATGGCACACACTGAAAGATGTAGATATTTTGCTATTTATTTAAAGGAGTATTTTAAGAGAGATTGAGCTATCTGAAATTGACCAGTAATCAAAGTTCTAATCATCCAAGCGCTTTTCCTCGAGGTAGAAAGTGATTCTCAGAAACAACTGCATTATCTGCCCATTTTTGCACCCTTTCTGTCTCCATTTAGCAGAAAAACAACAACAAAATTGTGCCTTAGCTGTATTTTTTGTCTAGGAGAGTTTGTTTCTGTCTGACAAAGCAAAATTTTTTGCAGAAAAGTGGATGTATTAAATACTGTATCATACCAAAAACACTGCAGGTGTACATAGAAGCTTTCTGTCATACTGTGTTTTCAGATGCAGAATTTTAAAATAAAAAAAATGTCTTTATGCAACATTGTAATATGGTTTCTTTTTACGCAGTATTGTGTATCTTCACACAGTCTGGTATTCTCTTCTCTCATCTACCCATGACAGGCTTGATAACTATGTAATTTAAATCCTAGCTGAGATACTACTCTTGACAGTGGCTACCAGCCGGGTGAGTGCTGAGGACACAGGCATAAAGTGGGGCTTTCCTGGGAAAACCCGGTTACGTGGAACAAACTATGGTCATCTCCCCACCAGATTATCGCATCACCCTCCTAGAAGCTGTTCCCCTGGTTGGGTCAAAAGATTTTTAAATCCTTATTTGTAAAGATGATAGCAAGGAAGGACTGCCTTGTAAAGTGGTTATTTTGTTTTGTTTTGCTTTGTTTTGTTTTAACAGTACTGGGAATTGAACCCAGAGTATTCACAATGACTAAATCCCCAGCCCGTCTTTTATTTTTGACATAGGATCTCACTAAGTCAATGAGTTGCCCAAGCTGGGCTCAACTAGCACAGTTTGTTAATAATCAATTGGCTGTTCATTTAGCAAAACTGTTTCCTCTTCCGCGCCTAGCTAACTACAGTTCCTAGACTGTCTTGTGCTTACATATGGTCACGTGACTGACCTCCGGCCAAAGAGACACAGGTGGAATGGATGTAGAGCATCTATCGCCCCGGCCCATAAAAACTTCCAACCGACTAGATCTTCTTTCAATCTTTGCCAATTTGGCAGTTCGTATGTTTTCAATCATCTCGGCTTTGTGCATCATTTACATGAATGTTTACTCTGCTACTCACTTTGGGAACATAAAGCAACAACAACATAGAAGAGGGCAGAGTCACAATACAGGAGGAGCCTGGGCCTCTGAAGAGCCACAAGAAATGTCACTTGACCAGAGTCATTCTTCTGATGATGACATAAAAAGAAACAAATACTTATTCTGTTATATCACTAAGGATTATTCTGTTGTACCAGCTCATTTTACCTAAACAAATTCATCCAGAAATAGAAATTCGGATATTCCTCTGGGAAAATCTAAATTTTAATCCTGTCATTCCATTACAAAAGGTGCAAGAGTCAGGTGGGTGAAGTGACTTGCCCAAAGCCACTTAGGTGCATCATGGTCAAGGCCAGAACCAAAGTTTTATCTTCTCCAATGAGATCTTAACGAGTCATTGGGAGGGCAAGTTCCTCCAGCCACGGTTTGCTCACTATGATGTTTAGCTGTGGCCTGGAAGGTCGTGGCCAAAGGCAGGGAGTGGCCAACTGGCTGAGGCCAACTATGCCTTTAGCTACCCTGCAAAGACCTGAGAGGCAAAGAATGACACTGAGATCCAAATACGATTTTAGCAAACAGAACAAAATATCCGGCAACCTTCTCTTTGGCTAGGCAGAGAGCAACCGAGTGGAGAGCCGTGCCGGCTGCAGCCTCCTCGAGCTTGCCTTGGGAGAGAAGGTGAATGACTCCAGAATTGGGAAGACAAGCAGACTCAAAACTGATTTGCCAAAACCCTTTTCCATCTTGACCTAACCACCAACCTCCCTTTCCTCTGCCTGAAGGTAAGCCCTCAAAAAAATAGGCTTGGCTGAAAGGGAAAAAGGAACTTCCAAAATCTCTGTAGGCATAAGAGTCACAGTTGTTTCTACACTCTCCGTAGCAGTATTCAGCATGAACCCAGGGGATGGGCACTCTGACTATTTAGTGGATGAAACAGAAAACAAGGCCATATGTCTTAATTACTCAGTACAGACAAGGGATCATTTGTCCAAGATACTGTCTTTACACTCATTATTGCATCAGTAATATTTGTCAAAACACAGGTTATTGAAAAGTAAACCCTAATTTTTTTTTTTTTTTTTTTTTTTTGGTGCCAGGGATCAAACTCAGGGCCTTGTGCTTGTAAGACAAGCACTCTAACCACTGAGCCAAATCCCCAGCCCATAAACTCTAATTTTTTTACCTCCAGTAATGAAGTAAAACATAAGGTTTTTTCATTATTTCGCTTAAGCATTAGTTGGAATTTCTCATTTCATTGAAGTGTTTGTTGGTTAGAATTTCTTACCTACTTATCCTCTTGACTTGATGGTCCTTCAAATTCTGACGTGTAATAATGTCCGATTACCACTCAGCACCTAGGAAAGAGCAGAAGTTGGTTTAAGTTCATCAAACTAATGGCTGTGAGTCTTTTTTATTTCAAGGCAAATTGCATTTTTCAAACAAAATTGTAGTTTAAGATCCCAATATTTAAAAGAAACTTTATAAATTGGGGATTGGACGGGCTGCCCCCACTGGAATGGCAGCAGATAGCTATCTTAGCAGTGCTCCCTCCCCCGCCCCCAGCCTCTCTGGTGTCCAGTGGACACACACATGGATGGGTTTTGAAACCCCATCTCCAGTGGAAGCAGCGAGGTTTTTTTGTAGGGCTGCCTTGTGCCCTGGTTTCCAGGGTGCTGGAAGTTAAATTCTAGTTCTGTGTCTCAGAGCAGACTAAACCAAGAATAATTAAATCCTTGCCTGGTCTTGGAAAGTCAGCAGGGTAGAGTCTGAGAGCTGGGGCTCTAAGGAGGTATGGCTGGCCCGAGATCACTCTGGATCTTATGCACTCAAATCTAGTTTATCTGTCACACTGCTCTCTTGGGAACCTCCCAAACCCCAACCCTGACGGGAAACGCTGACTGGAGAACAAAGCCCTTGGCGCTCCCTGGCTCTGGGTTTGCTGTATGATCACAGCAATACTTTTTCCCGTGATAAGTCTCAGTGCCATCAACTGCTAAACAAACAAAAAAGGGTAGAGAGTAGCTGGGGAAAGGAGAACAAAAGTGATTGAGGAGCAATATGTATATGTATAAATTCCTCAAAACAAATATAATTATGTATCACAAACATATACTAATAAAAGAGAGAAAGGGATCTTCATGACCAATGAGATCCCTCAAGTCCTGACACATAGATGCACAGTCCACTTCCCGTCCAGCACCGACACAGAACGTAGAAGATGCCAGAAAGCAACATCACAAGAAAAGGGTTTCAAGATACTATTTTACCCCATTCTTATCTACATTAGTAAGGGCTTCTTCACTCGCAAGTAACGGTAGCTCAACTCCCAGAAGTTAATCAGAAGATGACTGCATTAAATCATGGACTATGGAAGGTAACAGAATTGAATACAAAGTATAGCACCAGAGCCGTGTCAGCCGCAGGGTAGATCAGGACCTGGGACTGCAGCCTCAATACTCACAGTGCCCTTTTCCTCCATGTTTGCTGTTTGAGCCTAGTCTCTCCCAGTTTGAGCCAGCAGACTCCACATAGTAAAGAAAGAAGACCCTAGAAGTCCCTGCTTCTTGTCTTTCAAAGTTCAAAATACAAAAACATCAGTGTCCTTTGTCTTCACTACCAACAAAGCTTACTCTAACTCTGGGCCTATTATTAGGGGCAGGCAAACAAGGCTCTTGTGATGGGCCGAGCCTGGATCCGAGGCTGCCCCTGTGGTTAGGGGACTGGGTAGGAAGCTGTGATTGGCAGGTCCACTCCTATTACAGGACTGGAGTAGAAGAGAAGCACGTCCCCAAAGGAAGAAGATGGTGTCCAACCACAAAACAACAGAGGCCCATCCACTGCCACAGCCAACTCCAGGCCCAGGTGGCTTCTCAGCTTGCCAGTCCAATTTGTTTCCAGTCCTCAAGGGCCCGAGTTGTCTCCACCTGCTCCAGTATACCTCCCTAAGGAGAATGGCTCTGGTTCTGTCTTAAGCAAATCATTTTAAGTAAATATCACGTGAATGGTGCAGACAACTTCGCCCTCACTTAGTTGTGGAGTGTTTATGTTTAGGGGGTAACGTGATGGATTTCTCCTTTTATCCTTGTAGCCTAGATGCAGGACTCATTAAAAAATCTGTTGGCACTGCCCTTTACTAGTTATGTGGATGGTTGTAAGTTGCAGCAGAAAGCAGGGCCTGTGTACCTGTCATAAAGAGCCGCATCTCTCCTTGACTGTTAGCACTGTCCCTATGGGAGCCTGCCACTTTCCTATCCCCAGAGAAGGTGTCTAGGACTAAGCTAGCAAACTCATCCACCATGTGGTGGCCATGGCTTCCTGAATTGGTGTATTAGGCTACAAAAAGAGAAGCTGATGAGGAAGCCACAGTTCACTGCATTCTGGAAAACACTAGTACAAGTGTAGCTATTAGGCTTCAGAGCAGATTGGGTGGGAGTCAAGAGAAAGACAGAATGATTTTCAACTCACACTGTCAAGCCCAATCCACCAATTCCAACGCCTCTTAAAAAAACAGGGACTCCTCCAGTTTTTGAATCAGATAATCTTGTGTCCAAACACCAGTTTCATCACCATAATTAGCTTGGATTTAAGTCAAATTCATCAATCTCTCTTGGCTTCCACTTCCTTACCAGCAAATTGGGGAATAATAATCATAAAACTATTGGGAGAGTTTTTTAAAGAGTGCATGTGAAGTACATATCTCAATGTCTGTGTACCAGAAGAGTTCAATTAATGTCATTTCCCCTTACCTTTCTGTGCCAAAGATTAAACCTCCTCTAGGACAGGGACAGTGTCTACATTTTTAGGTTGGCACATTAAGATGTCGTTCACTGTTTGATGAATGAATAAATGAGTGAATGAACAAACAAATGGACCGCTACCCCATCTGTAATTTTCTCAGGGCACTCTCTTTTTTTCTCCACATCTATTCTGTTTGTGACTTCAGGCTTTCCTTATGTTCCTCTTTATAGCAAGGTGGCACACCTTGCCTTCTGATCATCAGGTGGGACTTCTTTGAAATGCCCTAAACAGAGGGAGACACAGTATTCTTCCCATCTCTTTGGAGGTCCTTGGACAGAGACAACCCTGGGTTCTACTTCCACTGAACTGATTCATTTTACAAATCACTCTTCTTTCTGCTGTGACTTTTTTTCCTCCTTTCTGCTCTATATTACTCCTCCCTAATAAGTACCCCGATCTTATTATTCCTTGAAAATACTATTGCAGAGCTACGTGGACAGCAGATTTTACCAAAGCTTCCAGGTAAGGGGTTGCATGAGAGCATTTTAAATGATTTAGAATCTAGTACCAGACAGTTTCCAGACGTGCTTTTATCTCCCTCTCTTCATTCTCTGATCATGTCTTTCCTGTTAGCTACCCTCCTCCACCCTGCAAAAATACCATTATTTCTTTCCATTTCTCTGCCTCTTTGCAGACCAACCCCTCAGAGCTTCACATTCCTCACCTAAGGAAATCCAAAAAGCTAAGATCTCTCCTGAATTCTGAACTTACACAGAGCTCTCTTAGGAGGAGCTCAGGTGCCAGCTAGGATAACAATTTCTACACAATACAGCCCTCTCCATTACCTGATTTAACGCAATGCTAGCTGTCAAGTGATGTCTGAGCACTTCAGATCTATTCCTTTGATAACGCCTCGTACTTTTTGGTAAAATCCTTGTGGTCTTCTTCACCACAACGAGAATGATTTCAGCATCTCCAGGCTCATTCTCATGTTATGAAGAGCGCCTGCTCATGCAACCTGCATGGCTGGTGGGTCAGTCGGCCACCTGCTCATTCGACCACGGATGGATGACGGGCAGGTAGGTTGCAAGCGTCCATAAACTCCAGGAGAGAGAACTGTTCAGAACTAATAGTATTTTCATTCAAGGTTGGGTCCAATAAAGTACAGTCCTTCCTGCCAACTTTTATTTTCCAACCTTGACTATTCATCAGCAGACAGTGACACTGGCTCGTCATCAAAGGGCCGAGAATTTATGCATCTAATATGAGCATTGGCTCAGCTGAGCTTGGAAACGGGCAGAGAAACATCCAGAGACATTAGAGACACGGAAACCTAACCACACTCTACATCAAAGTCGGGTCTTTATCCTGAAACCTTGCTGCTCCATCGCTCAAGTTATTTTCCTTTGTAATGAGCATTAATACTAACCACAATGGAGGCAATATTGGTGATATAAATTGAAAGAGTACTGATCAACTAATGTGGATTGTTTGACCCCTCCACCTAGTGCTGGTGTGGCTTTAGCCTGTTACTAAATTTTCTGTGAAACAGTTTTCCCATTTCTCAAAACAGGCAGTCTTATCTGCCTTACCTATCGGTGAAGGGTTCAAGAAAGATTAAACCAGCTGCTCTCAACCTATCAGTGAAGGCAACAGAATTATCTGGGAGAGATTTGAACAGCCTGATGCCCGAGCCATGCCCTAGAACAAACAACCAAGTCAGAATCTCTGGAAATAGAACTTGGGAATTGGCAATTCCTAAAGCTTCCAAGTGATTCCAATGTGCAATCAAGGCTGGATTAAATGGCATAAAGCCTCAAATGCTGGGATCATTACTGTTGCCCCATGCTTCCATTGGCCCCTTTTCATATGGTAAGAAGATGCCCGTTGTGAGATCGCAGTTTTCACAAATACGAGCACCAGCGCCCCATATTGTTGAAGCCAGAGCCACAAGGATCAAGGAGACATCCACAATATTCACAGACAACATCTCACTGTTCCAGATTAACTCGATTTTCTTTAAAATTTGAGGCTTAGAATCTATCATTGTATCCCAAGAAGCAGGAGGACTAGGACAGATATGTCTTGTGTCTATTTCTCCGGCTGGCAGCAGAAGTGGTGTTTCAGTCATCCCAGACAGCCTGGGCCTTGAGTTCTCGGGATCAGGGCGCAGACTCCATCACCTGCCGCCACCCCACTTTTTTTTTCATATTCTCGTGGGCAGTTTACTCAACTTCCCCCTTGCCCTTGCTTATGCCATATAATCCCTTTACACACCCATGAGTGACATTGCCCGCCTCTACGGAGCCCATGGAGGATGTCCTCCTGCTTGGCAGTGCTCATGTATTCATGGACGCTTCCCTGACTGTCATTAAATGACGTCTCATTCCATCTGAACAGGCTGAGGTGCATCAGCGCAATGTGCCACAGAGGTGCCCACAGCTGGGCTGGCCCTGCCTCCCGGCCAGCCTGCAGCTGTCTTATCAGATGCAGTTAGGTTCTCAGCTAGGTTAGAAAGCTTGTCTGGGAACAGGACCATGTCTCCCAGACCTTCCCTACTCAAGGACTGGCCCATGGGGCACAGCATCAGCCTGAAAGCTTTTAGGAAGATAGAACCTCACACTCCTGTCCAGACCTACTAAATTAGAGCCCTCATTTTAAGACACATGAGCAATCTGCATGAGTACATGTCACGGTTTGAGAAGCACTGATCTATACCTATACCATTGTGTGTCTAAACAGGTCACTGATTGACCAAGTAACAGTACCAAGCACCATGTAAGAAAGTTTGCTAAAATTTAGAAATATTAGTGTGGGTAGAATCAAGTCCTTACCCTTCCCCTTGTGGCAGGAAGCTGGGCTACGGTAACACCATGTGCTAAGAGACATTTAGGAGTGTGTGTAGGACACCATGGGAGAACAGACAAGGGGCACTGTGGCAGTTTTTAAATATGTCCACAGATTCTCTTAGACCCTTCTTTCCAGAGGTACAGCCTACTTCTCTTCAGCTTAGTAAGTGTGAGCTGGACTTCATGGACTGCTTCTAATACATGGGACATGCTGGAAGTGACAGTATACCAGGACATAAAAAGTATTGAAGCTTCCTACCTACTTCCTCTTGGATCACTCACTCTGGGGCTACAGCTACCATATTTTAAAGATGCTCAAGCAGCCTTGTGGAGATGCCCATGCGGAAAGGAAGTGAAGTCTCCTGCCAACAGTCACGTGAATGCACCATCTTGAAGGTAGACCCTCCAGCTCAGTCAGGCTTTCAGATGATGGCAGTTCCAGCCAACAGTGTAACTATGACTCTCAAGAGACCCTGGTCTGCAAACACTTAACTAAGCCTCCCCTTACTTGCTGACCCACAGAAAATGGGAACTCATTTTTGCTCTTTTCAGGCACTGCATTTTGGGGGCATTTATTAAGCAGTAATAGAGAGTGATACACGTACCTCACTACATTCTGAAGGAAGAGGCGAGGTCTCACAAAGGAAGTAATCTTTAAGCTAAGATCTGAAGGATGAGTGGGAGTAAAGTAGTCAATTTCAGTGGGAAAATGTATCCTGGAGAGGGCAAATGCCTGCCTGGGAACATTGGGTGTTTTGTAGGAACTACAAGAGATTCAAACAGTAATGGGAAAGATAGTAATGGGGAATGCTGGGAAGGTTGGCAGGGTCCAAGTGACACGGAGCTCAGGAGCCATCAGGTGGAGCTTTGACTGTCTTCAAGATCATGTGGGACTTGCAACTCAGCACAAGAGAGACACGATCATAGCCATGTTTTGTAATATTTATTCTGGAATCTTGGGAAGAGCAGGCTAGAAAGGTGACAAGAAGCAGGGAGACCAGAGCCCAGGGAACTACAGCAGTTAGGGGGAAGATTATGGCCACGTGGCCTATGGTGGAACTTCTAGAAACATGATGTGCTTGGGTAGCGGTTGGAGATGTGAGTGTACAGCTGGCGGAGCCTCTGCTGTGTCCACAGGAGCGTGTTTACTCTCAGAATTTGCTGACTAGCTCTGAGAATGTCGCATTCATTGGGATTTATAGGTAGAATGTACAAGAATAAAAGAGTGGTTTTGTATCAGGGTACTGGCCAGCCCCCATAATTCCCCAGAAACCAAGTCTATAAAACAATGGAGATCTGGATCATGGAGGAAACTCCAAGGGAAACTGAGCCCATGAGGCTGCATTTGGAAGGTAAGGACAATAAAGGCTCCTTCTATGCTCCCTCACTTTCCAAAAATGACCTTTTTACTGTCTACAATGGGGAAATAAGAGGAAAAAAAATAGATTAGTGGTTGCCTAGACTGTGGGTAGGGGTCGAGGATGATACCTAAAGATTATGAAGTTTCTTTTTGGGCTGATGAAAATATTCTAAACTTGATTGTGATGATGATTGTACAACTCCACAAATATACCAAAAACCATTCAATTATACACTATAAATGCATGAATTCCATGGCACATTGATTATATCTCAATAAAGCTTTTTAAAAGCCCAATTTTGAATATAAATTAGCTGTTATGGAAAACAGAATGGAAATTTCTCTAAAAACTAACAACAGAGCTACCATATGATCCAGTAATCCCACAACCGGGTATATATCCAAAGGAAATGAAACCTATACATCAAAGAGACATCTGCTCTTCCATGTTCATTCCAGCACTATCCACAACAGCCAAGAAATTAAAACAACCTAGAGTCTCATCAACTGATGAAGGGAGAGAGAAAGTGTGGTGCAAATACACATTGAAATACTATTCAGTCATAAAAAGTATGAAATTCTGTCATTCACAATGGCATAGATGGAACTAGAGATCATTATGCAAAGTGAACTAAGTCAGGCACAGAAGGACAAGTACTACATGATCTCACTCATATATGAGATCTAAGAAAGTTAACCTCATAGAAGTTGAGAGAACGGTGATTACCAGAGCCTGGTGAAAGCAAGGAGTGGTGCGGGATGGGGACAGGTTGGG
>PVJO010011350.1:25176-60257 GCA_004026905.1 Hystrix cristata | reverse complement strand
ATAAAAGGAGGATGGTGGACAGAGGAGAGGAGTACTAGAAGGAAAGAAGGGGAAAAGCAGAAAGGCAACAGGGGAGAGAGGGGAATGGGATAACATGGAAGATGATGAATGAACCTGCTGTAAATAGGGAGGGTACAGAGGGGAGGGGGGGAAGAGGGGGGAGAACCAAGATACATCATGTATAGGTACAAAATTAATGTAATGAATGTGACCATTGTATGTAGAATGTACCAATACATGTTCTTGGTTTAAAATAAAAAATAATAATAATAATACAAGTTACCATTTATAAAACTACAAAAAATAAAAAGAGATCATGATATGGGGTCAGAATAATGGCATCCCAAAGACGTCTATGACCCTGTTTCCCGGAACCTGTAAGTAGGTTGGATTATGTGGGAAAGAAGAATTATGGGTACAGAAAAAATTAAGGGTACAAATTACATGACCTTGAGAGAGACAGATTATGCAGCTGGGCCTAATATTATCACAGGGAAGAGAGGGAAGAGGGGGAAGAGGGGTGCAAAAGAGAACAGGAGATGGCAGTATGGGAAGTACTTAGCCCATTGCTCTTGGCTTTGAAGGTGGATGAAGGTCATGAGCCAAGACACTCCTTGATCCCTAGGAGCCAGGAAAGATCATGGAGCAGTCCTTCTCCTGCATCCACTGCAGGGAATGAACTCCAGTCTATACCTTGAGTTTTGCTCTGTGAGATGCATTTCAGAATCCAGACTTCCAGAACTATAAGATAATGAAAGTATATTGTTTTAAGCCAATAAGTTTATGGTAATTTTTTACAGCAGCAATAGGAAAATGATACAGACCCCAAAAGTAAATCCTTTCTCTAATGTTCAAGACCTTGAAGAAGAAAGTTATAAAAATTATTGGAGGACATGAAAGAAGATCTAAATGAATGGGCTGGAAGACTCTCATAAAGATATAAAATTCTTGCCGAACTGGTTAGACATTCAATGCAATGCCAATAAAAATTGTGACAATTTTGGGGTGAAACTTGACAACACAGAAATGGAAAAGTTCAATAATAGTCTACATACTCTTGAAGAATAAATCAAAACATACTATGATGCTAAAGCAATTAGGCAGTGTGGCATACATAAACCAAGAGAGCCCAGAAATGCACCTATGCATATATATAGACACTCAGTGTATGAAACATTGCTATTGCATACTGGTGGGCAAAAAATAGACTTTCAAGCATGGTGGTACATATCTGTAATCCCGACATTCAGGAAGCTAGGCAGGAGGGTTGCTGCAAGTTTGAGGCCAGCCTGGAATATATAGTGAGTTCAAGGCCACCCTCAATAACAAGCCAAGGCAAGACCCTGTCTCACAAACCAACCCCTCCACAAAAAAAAGGAATAGACTTTCATTCAAGTAGTTCTTTGGCAGTGCATATGTGATCATAGGGAATGGGAGATGTTTGACCCTACATACCACATACAAAATCTATTCCAAGTAAAGTCCTAGATGTGAAAAGCAAAGTGTGAAACATTTAGAAGATATGAATACATATCTTTATGATCTTGGCATAGAGAAGGGTATGCTAAACTTGACACAAAAAATCAAGATCCATTAAAATGATAAATTGAACTGTGAAAAATCAAGAACTTTTGTTCATTGAATTATGTGATTTGAAAGGTGTATTACAAACTCGGAGTAATATGAAGAGACCTGAGGCTATGTTTTCTAATTTCTAGTGCTATTACAAAATACCCAAGGTTTGGTGCTTTATAAGGAAGAGGTTTATTTAGCTCACATTTCAGGAGGTTCAAGAGCATGGTACTGGCATCTGCTTGGCACTGATGAGGGTCTTCTGGTTGCATTACAGTATGGTAGGTGGCATCACAGTGGAAGCACATGCAAGTGAAAGCTCATGGTGAGACAGAAAGCCAGAGAGCAGAGAGGGGCCAGGCTTTCCCTTTTATAACAACTTCCTCTCAAAAGAACTAACTCACTCTGCAAGACCAACACCAGTTCTTCCTCAGGGCAGTGCCCCCATGGCCTATCGAGCTTTCCCTGGCACCTGACTCCTTTGGGTTTCATTACCTCCACATTGCCACACTATGACTAAAATTCCAGCACACAAGACTTTGGAAGACACATTCAAACCATACCCAAACCACACCACACTATAATGAAATTACTCAATTTGGAGTTGATTGAGTCACTCATGTTCACAATCCATGGAGCACAGCAAGTTACATGGGTCTCACAGAGAAGGGGAGAGCAGGATGTGGTGTGCACCAGAAGTCATGACCATGCCTGCTGGTCATATGCTATGATACAATCATTCTAGTACCAAGGACATACCTTTGTGAAACTTAAATTCTCATGAAACATGAGACATGTTCTATAATATTTACAGCAAAAGTGTTAATCAAAGGCAAAAAGAGACAAAATCCACATTGAGAGTAGAATGGATACAATGTGGCATATCCATATAGCAGAGTACTACATAATGGTGAATATAGAGCAAGAAAGAAGTATTTCACAAACATGATGTCGAAGGAACGAAACAGAAGACAGAATGATACATACAATATGATTCCATTTACATGAAATTCCAGAAACGGAATCAGTGTGATTATTAAGGGTAAGTCCATAAGCTGAAACAACAATAACAACAACAAAACCTGTAAAGACAAACCATACTTAAACAAAAATTTAAAATATCAATTTCCTCTGAGGGAACAAACAATGGGGCTTGTGAAAAGCAATATGTGGGTCTGAAGAATGAGAAAATGTTGCTTTTCTTCATCTGCACAGTGGAAACTTAATTGTGTCTTTTTCCAAAAATTGAGATACTCAAGTCAGGTGATGAGAATTGTCACAGACATGGCTTTTGGTTAAAAAGAAGAAGAAAGAAAGATTCTTTGGCACTGACTCAGGAAACCAATAAAGAATTCTTCCTTCCTTCCACCTTTAGAATTGAGTGTGCCATTTCAAACCTGCTGATTAATCACAGTATCCTCCTGGCAGCCGCCCAAGCCGACACTTCCAAAAGTGGATGAAGCCAGAGCCCGCTAGTGGTAAAGTCTTCAGCACCACGGACAGCGACCTGTCGCTTCCCCTACTGAGAGAAGGTTTATTAGCATCTCTGAGAGTTGCTGAAGGGCAGAAATCTTGGCCTAACACTCCAACAAGCTGGTGGCAGAATATAAAATAAAACACGGGTCTTCTGATACCTAATTCCGTGCTCATAGCATTGTTCATGGTTTTGGATAAGTTCCCTGGGGCTCTTTTATGAACCAGGACGTCATCAGGGGACGTTGTTGCCATTGAGAGCTCGGGCTTTGCAACTGGACTCACCAGCAGTTTGGTCCAGACTCTACCCTGCCGTTGGAGTGCTTTGGAAAGCCACATCCCCTCTTCAAGCCTCAGTGTCCATTTCCTGTACAGCTGCTGGGAGAATTCAGCGACACCAGGATGTCAAACACTCAGACAGCAACTTGTGCAGTTAAAATCAGGAAAAACCCCCAGTCTATCCCTCAATGATTTCAAAGCAGAAAGAAATTGGTTTTAGAAAATGCTTAAACAATGCTGAAAAAAAAATCTTTTAGCGTCTTCTTTGAAAATAAACCTGGTAAAATTTCCAGTAAAACCTTGCTGTTTCCCAACAGATATGAAATGCCATTGGATGTCTTAGTTTTGTCCCATCCTGAAGCACCAGTGATGATTGTGTCACATGTCATTACTTCTGGCATCCAAGAGATGCTGGAAGAAGAGAGGTGACAATACTCCTGCAGAATGTCTCCAGGGCCAAGTGTCCTTACCACACACCGAGTTCCCAAAATAAACCTAAATAGGGTAATGTCACTGGGTTCTAGTTGCTAGTTTTTTATTTAGACTATTTCACTCATATTCATAATTGGCATTGGTCTGTAGCTGCAGTTACTTTTACTATTTATATTAAAGTTATCCTAGATGCACGAATGAATGAGAGAATTTCTTTCTGTCTTTGTCTGTGGCTTACAATAGTTTAAACAGTACTGAAAAGATTAGTTCTTTAGAAGTTAGATAAGACTCAGCTGCAAGCCTGTCTGATTCTGAGGCCTTTTCACTGATAGATCTCTAATGACCTTCTAATATCTTCTATGGTAATTGGTCTATTAAAATTTTTCATTTTTTCCTGGATTGATTTTGGTAATTTACTTTTACTAGGAAATCATCCATTTCCTAGAGGTTTTCAAATTATTATCATGAAGTTGCATATACTATTCTCTCATAATTATTTTTATCACCCCTGTATCTGTAGTTATACTGGTTATGTCTGTCTTCTCATTCCTAATCTTGTCTAATTTTATTCTATCTCCTTCTTCACTCTCCATAATACCCCTCACGAGGGTTTTTCTACTTTATTACCCATTTCAGAGAACGAGATTTTGCATTTACTTATTCTTTCCCCTTTTTTCAATTTTCTCTTTCATCGACTTCAGTTTTTATCTTTATGAATTCCCACCCTCTTGTTTCTTTTGTTGTCTCTTTTCCTAATTTCTTGAGACAAATAATAAAAACGATGTTACATTTAGTCTTTCTTTCTAATGAAGGTCTCTGAGGCGGTGTGCTTCCAAATAGTGTTAGAAGTGTTAGTTTTCCCTTGCCTTTTAATTCAATGCCTTTTTTCTTTGTTTTTCAGGTAGTATGTAATTTATCCTTTGATTTTCTTCTTGATCTAATGTTTATGTAGGAACTTTCCAAATTTTCAAGTAAAGATTTTTCCCCTTATATTAGTTATTACTACTTGTATGGGTTGTTTCCAGAACAGGCAGTCTGTGAAAAACATTTTTCTTGTGTTCTTGAAATTTGCAAAGTTTTCTTTATGTTCTATTCCATACTGATGCTCCTCAATAGTCTTGGAGCATATGAAAATGTATTCTGTATTATAGATTACATAAATATTTACATTTTTTGTTTGCATATTTCCATTCTGATGCCATTATTTTGGGATCATTTTGTTACTTTGGAAAAACTTCAAGTGTATGGAAAAGGGGAGAAACAAGTATAATGAACATCATATATACATCATCAAGATTCAGTAACTGTACATTTTGCCATTTTGTTCCCACTGAGGTTTGGACTTCATAGCGTTTTTGGTCTTCCTCTTCTCTCCCCCTCAAAGGTAAGAGCTTTGGAGAGTTTATCATCTCCCTACCCCCCAACTCCTGGAGGTTACTGAGCTGTGACTTTTCTACAGAGACTACCATTAGAATTTTCCCTTCCAGTCCGGACCTCCTATTTCAGGAGTCCTTCTGTAGCGCTTACATTACACAGTGTAAGACAGGTCTATCCTTATTCATTTTGACTTAATTTATCCTCATAGCAAGGTCTGCGGCTCACCACTATGTCTTGCCCTTTTCATCTTTCTTCATTTTGTGGATTCTCTTCTCTCTCATGTGCTCCTGGATCTGGGTCTTCTTAAGTCTTTCCCTCACATGGTGACATGGATGACACGCACAGTCACGCAGCTGCAGATATCCCCCTTTGCCTCCGTGGGTAAGTAAGAGCTTATCTGGGGACAGGATTCTGGGTCGAGGTCTCTGCTTGGTGTGAGGTTGCTCTGAGCTCCCCTAATCTGGCCATGAATCATTCTGCAGCCGTGAAATTTTCTAGAAAGCAGTTTTAACCGCCACCGTGGTATTCCTCACAGTCCCTTTCTCCGTTGGGGACCACGGCATCCCCATGGGGGCTGGGAGGGACCTCCTGGGGCAGGGTACCTGTTGGCTCACATATTTCATGTGGGACATATCTTTGTGGTTTTAAAGCCGCTGATTTTTAATATTTAAAGAAAAGTTGTATAACTGTTGCATAGCCCATGCTGACCGACTCAGAACCTGGTAGGATTTGAGGGCTTTCTTTCTCCAGGTGACTGTCCCCCTCCTCTCAGGTACTGAGGCCCTTCCTACGCTGTGACTTTCCTTGTCAGCCTGGAGAAATCGATTAGGAAGGATGCTGTGAGGGAAATGAGGAAGAACCCGGGAGGGCAGCCAGCCATGGTGTTGATCTGACCCAAGTGGGAAGAGAGAGGGGAAGGAGGAAGAAGCGACTGTGGACCCAGAGCTGGATTGCAAATCCTTTTTCTGACTGTTGTCCACAACGCCAGAGTCGATGGGAAAGCCGGGGAGGGGCATATGCTGGGCGCCATAGGTCAGGAAGGTCAAGGTGGGCTGCAGAAGGGAGGGAGGGGAGGGATGCATTTGGGTTGGACTGTGGACTACACCACTGAAGATGGACCCTGGCCATCCTGACGACCAACAGGAATGTGATACCTTATACCTTGCTTTTGCAGCTCTAGGGCCTGCACCAGGACCTCATACACAATGTGTGTATGTGTCAGGAAGAATGAACGCGTGCATCTGTTTTCAGGCCCTTTGGCTTTCTGACTCCAGGCTCTGAGCTGGGACAGGTGGGACTCTAGGGTGCAAATCTAAAGGGGAGCCACCTGGCTCGGGTCAAGAGAGCCCTAGCACAGGTCACCCCATTCAGTCATGTCTCTGACCACCTCTCCTTCCTTCTGCCCAGTACAGATGTGTTGTGGGAACTAAGGATTTGGGGTTGTTTTCAATTTTTCTATTTACTTTCTTCTTTTTTGCAGATTGTATGGAAAAATATTAACTTTATAATTAGAAATACAAAGGATAACACAGCTTTTAAAAGGGTAGAGTCAGTAGCTGGACGTGGTGGTGCATACCTGTAATCCCAGCACTCTGGGAGGCTGAGACAGGCAGATTGCAAGTTTGAAACAGCTTGGGCAACTTGGTGACATAGGAAGGCCCTGTCTCAAAAAAGTAGGAAAGGGTTGGGTATGTAGCCCATTGCGAAGGCCCTGGGTTCAATACCCAGTATTAGAAAGAAAAGAAGTGTGTGGTCACTGATTCACCTGTCACCATTAAAGAGATTTCAGGCATCGGGTGGAAGATGGAAGGTATCGGCCCCTTTCTGGTGCTTCAGAAATCAGCTGGTGGGACCGGGAGCCAATCACCGTCCGAAGAGGCTCCAAGGCGAGGACTTTGCTAAACTCTCTCCTGGTGGCCCCTGTCCTTGATGGCAGACCCAGGCACTGTGGAAGAGGTCAGGGTGGCAAAGGGTGCCCGGCTGCATCCTCTGGATACTGGTGACAGAAGCCGTGTCTGCTGAATCCAGCGCATGTTTACAGTCATCAGAGTCAGAGTCATTATTGCTTTAATTGGCCGCCTGTTTCTTGAGGGCCTTTTTTCCTCCCAAATCAGAAGTACTGTCAGAGAATGCCCCGGGGCAGCCCCTGTGCCATAGATGCCAGCAGGATGTGGGTGCTGAGTCCTGGCACCCACGCAGCAAGGCGGTCTGTACTGTGGCTTCTCCTCTGTGTTTCTGCGCAGCGAAACTCTGCTTCCCTCCATCATCAGGCCTGCCCTTGCTACTTATCCCCCGGGTGTCCACACCCTGCCGTGCCTTCCTCCTTGGGCTTCTGTGAATGGAGCAGGCACCTTCTCTTTGGGCTCAGCAGTGACTGTCCCCTCTGCCTGAATGTCCTTTCTCCAGTTGCATGGATGTCATCCAAACCTCATTTCACACACCCTTTCGCTAGGAACACTTCCTGCCACCACGCGCACCGTAGCACAGGCATACTCCCTCCTCCTCACCACCCCATGCATCATCATCCCATGCCATCTCGACTGGCGTCTCGGCTGGCTGTGGACCAACTGGCTTGGTGTCCACTTCAGCTGTTAAAGCGTCCTCTCCACGAGAGCAGGGACCTCTCGTTGGTGTTACTGCTCGGTCCTCAGGACCACCATGGGTGCTGGAGGCAAGAACTGGATTGTTGTCGAACTGCTTAGATTCCCTGGGGAACTTCAGGGTGGCCTGGACCTGAGCGCAGAGACCCAGAGGTGATAGTGTCCTTGTTTCACAATTAGCTTCATGATTTTGGGTACGTCTTTGGATTTCTCTGGGCTAAGATGTCCTCACCTGTCAAACATAGCAGAAGATCCACCTACCACCCTGCTTCCCAGCCCTGTGGACTGCGGAGACTGAACCTCCGGGTGAGGTCCACCAAGTGCTGGTTACTTCCTTGGGGCTCAGGGGTCACAGCCACGCGGAGAGCTTGGGAGTGGCCCATTCTGTGGCCTGGTGACTGCCAGGCTAACGTCCCGTTTGCTGATGAGCTCTCTGCATGCCCCTCTTCTCATGTGGTCTGGGCTTCTGCAGCCTGCACACGATCTCACAGCCTCCACCTTCTGACTCCTCCACCTGATGTCACCAGCAGGTGACAACAGGAACAGAGAGTAATTGGGAGTTGGGAAAGAATCCCAGCGGTGTCCCTGTATTTCCAGAGGCCACTGGTGCTAATTCTATTCAGTACATGTTTCCCACTCCTTCTTTGTGCTGGACATGGCACCAGGCCCGGGAGACACACACGGATTGCACAAGATCCGTCCTAGGGAAGCAGAGGCTATGCACAATGGAGAGGCTACGCTATGGCCCACACCCACCCTGGGGACCCAAGAGGGCTTCCCAGGGAGCTGCCAGTGAAGCCCAAGGCTGAGGGGCCTCTGGGCATCTGGAGGCACTCAGTCTTTTCTTCTCTTTCCCTGGGAGTTGACATCGCCCATAATGATACAAACGATACACCTGTGAGTCCCCAGAATAGCAGTGGTGTGTACAGGGACACCGCGTCACGCTGCGAAATTGCTGCCACCTCAGCTGCGTTTGCAAAAATACCTTCTGCTACACAAAGGTGAAAATGGCAGAGGCGAGAACCAGGCTTCTGAAAAGGGAAAATATTTAAACACCTTCCACAGGGATCTGTAAACTCTCAGCACAGGCACAACTAATGCTCCATGTGACTGGGCTAAAGTTAGCTCCCACCAGGAGGGAGCTGGCTGCGTAGTAGTGTTGCCACTGTGAGCATGTGGCACTGGCCTGGCTCCTTGGCTGGCGGACAGTTGGGATAGAGAGGGGGGCAGTGTGCTCTCTACCCCCAGGAGGAGAAGCAGCAGCAACCAAGCATGTGCGTGCCTGGCCTCTGCCAGCCAAACTTGTGAGTCTCCTTTCACATCATCCTGGTGGCGACAAGCTCACTCCCCTCGCATCTCTCACAAGGAGAGAGGCACAGAGAGGGTCCCTTGTTGCTCAGGGTCACACAGGGATTTGGAAGGAGACCCTACTCAGAGGCCAGACCTGTTCTGCAGCCTAACTGGGCTTTGGGGCTCCATCTGGGGAAAACCAGTGATTGCAATGATGCAGATCTGACCCTGACAGGGTGTGTTGCTTTGGGGAAAGGTTTGTGCTATGGAAAAAGAGTCCTCAGGCCTAGGGAAATTCCTAGCTCTGCCCCTGATCAGCTCTTGCGGGATACTTTACAACCGTCTGGAGATCTCAGCCCTGGGAGGTGAATCTATCTCATCCCTTAGTTGAAGACAAGGAAATTTGATCAGCTTGGACAACCCACTTCTGGTGGCAATTTCTCAACCAATTATTACTTTTGTTTGTTTATGTTTAAAAGCAGAAGACTTTTGTTTGTAATTGACGCATTTCTTTTTCTTTATTCTTTAGAAGGCAGGAAACCTGGAGCCAACAAATGTCCCTTTACTATGCAGGTCTAATTATATCTGGAACTAGGTGGTAAGGAGATGACAGAGAAAAATGCCACCAAAGTCATTTCTTGGCCACTAGTATCTCTGCTGTCCCCACATACATTTCATTAGTATGGCCAGGAAAAGCCCAGCAGCATCTACTCAGTGCTAAGCCCCAGGGGACTTAGGAGTAGAGGCTGGAGATACCCTTGCTGCCTAGGAGTCCACACTCTTCTGCCCAGCTCCAGATTATGGTGGCAGCCGGTGGGTAGAGATCATACTGCCTTATTATCCCCTTAGCCTTGTTTTAAAACAGCCTCCAGGGGCTTGACTCTACCTCTCCATCCCATCAGTATGAACCCGTATGTCCATGCTGTTCAGTATGGACATAGGGGTCCCATCTAGCAGCAACCCCTCTTGGGAGCTGTCAGCTCAGAGAAAACTCTACCAATTGTCCCATTGATTCTGGCAGCCACTTGGGCTCTGTGGGGAAGGCAGTGCAGCTATTTATGGATCAAGCGAGCAACGGGCAGTGGTTCAGGCTGCATTAAGAAGCCTGAATTCTACTAATCGGTTTCTTCTGGTGAAGCAAAGGTGAGCACATGCATGGGACACGGGGGTCGCCTTGGCTTTTGCAGAGAGAAGCTTAGCCTGGGTTCACCACTGCCACTTCCCTCAGTTGCTAGGTGACCTTGAGTCCCAGAGTGACTTGATCATCATCGATTACAATGAAGTCCCCATTCTTGAAAACCCTCTGACTTTGGGAGCAAAGCAGATCTGCTCTGTCCTCCATTTCTGCTCCCCATATTGCCTGTTCCCTCGTGGATTATGTAGGCACCTCTGCCCATGTGGCCACAGTGGGAGACTTCGCTGCACACTGAGAAGTTTGAGGGACTCCAGCTAGTTTGGGCTCCTCTTTCCATGCGGCCCACTGATAGCCCAGGAAGTTCAGGGTTGACAAGTCAAAGGTCATTTTACCTGAAGCCTCAACCAGGCCCAGCCTCAGTTTTTCTCTTCCATAAAACTGCCTTCGCTGCTTATGCCTAGGAAGCTAGAAGTCATTTTCCTGCTCCTGTCACCTCTAGTGCTCACATTGTCAATGTCAGGTCCTGGGCACAGGTCTCAGCCTCATTTGGGGGGTTTAATCATGGAGACAGTGAAGCAAGTTGAGCACCTACCATGTATGAGGGGCCGGGATGCTCCTATTCTTCTCAGTCTTCTGCCACACACTAGTCTGGGTCCACGCTGTCTGCACCTGCTAAAATGTGAGTCCCCGCCCTGCCCCACCTGCAGTCACCATGACAGTGGCAAGCTCAGGGAGCCTTGCTTTGCCTCTGGCCCCGGGAATGACAATGCGGTCTACAGAGCTCCTGAGAGGACGCCTCAAGCAGCAACAGGAGAGCCTGCCATCTGGGCCCGAGCCCCAGCCTGCAGCCTGGGGTAGCTTCTGGAGGGCATGGTGTGAGGCCTGGTTCCTGGAAGATGGGGAGATAGCGGAGATCAGGGCTCAGATCCCAGGGTGGGAATGCCAGGCTAAGGATTTAGCCTTGACCTGGGGGCTCCTGCAGGGCTTTCAGCATGGACTGTTCAGGAGGTGGTAGATAGAAGGGGCTGCTCAGCTGTAGGCAGAGGGCTGGCGAGGCGGCTGGCAGATCTCAGCTGGTGGAGGGTTTGTATAGAACCAGAAGCAGAACCCCAGCCTCCTGCTTCCCTGCACCCGGTTCTCCAGACCAGGCCAGTGTTTCCTAAGGCGTGGTTCCCAGAATCCCGCGCTGTTGCAGATACTGTGTCTGAAGGCAGGCTCCGCGGCTGACTGTGTTTGAGAAACACTGCTCACCATATGCTGGTCTGGGAGTCATAATCCCTATTAATAAACCAAAGGCTCTGAGAAGTCCTGAATTCTTCTCTGTTTAACCCAGTGTTCCCCAAACACAGAACACATGTTTACACCCCAAAGAACAGTCTGGAAGGCCCTGGAGATACTTGGCTGCCTGCCTTGAGAGTGCTCTTCTCTGGGACCTGACCCTGATGGAGGTCTAAGGAGAAGACCCGTCAGCAGTGGGGCAGACATCACAGCCTTGGGGGACCACTAGCGGTGGGGTGGGAACAGGTTCATGGGGCCCCAAGGAGGGGCAGGCTCAGCTTTGCTCCTCGGTTAGCCTCCTTCATGCCTCATCTTCCCCATCTGTGAAATGGGGAAAATACTGTATTTTCAAAGATCTGAACATCCATGAGAAAAAGTACTAAGCATACCTAAGGGATCAGGATGTCCTGCCTCTGGCTTCTCTCTAGCAAACAGAACCTGCTATGGGACACCTGCTGGGACTGACCACTTCCCTGTCCCACTTACAGAAGCATCTGTTTTCAGAACTATAGTGTGATGTGGGAGAGGTACTGGCTGCATAGTCCTGTTGTTCGTTTGTTTTTCAGTACTGCGGATTGAGCCTTGGGCTTTTGCACTGAGCTGCATCCCTGGCCCTTTTTTAATTTTTTGAGACGGGGGTCTCACTAAGTTGAGCAGGCTGGGCTCGAACTTGCTGTCCTCCCACCACAGCCTCCCAGAGTACTGATTACAGACTTGCACCTGGCAGACCTTTTCTAGTCACTGTGAGGCCAGAACAAAGTGGTCTCTGGGTGAAGTGTGGAGGACATGGAGGACGTGGAGGGGGTGGAGTTGGGGCTGCAGAGATACCTATGGTGTAAAGAAATGACCAAGTAGGCAGCAGAGTTATAGAAGTATGATGCTCTTTATTAGCTTATATGATGCACCTGTTTTTACTGGAAAGGAACCTGAGGTCCAGGTATGCCCGGGAACTGGCTCTGGGGGAGGGGGGCAGACAGGCTATCAACCCAGTTCTTGGGACCCTGCACACCAGGCAGGCTTGAGACCAACTCACGACCTAAACCAAAGACAGAGTGTGTGCCTGCAGCGTTCTCAAAGCCTCCTTTCTTTCCTCCACCTCTCGGCTCTGTCTGGGCGTTCTGAAGAGATGCTTTCCCACAGTCCAGGAGATGCCCCGGGGGGGTGACACCTATCACCTCTCAGCTCTAGCTGGGGAAGAGCTGTCCCTGGTTCAGAGGTGGGCACGTGAGCTACGCCCAGCCAATTCTGTGGCCCGGGCAAATCCCAGGCTCCCACTGGCCACACACACCTGAGCTCAGATCTACCCTTGGGCAGGGCTGCAATGCGAACTCTCAGAACCAGAAGGGCAGCGAGAAAGGGAGGTGCGGACCACCCTGATCCACTCTGGGCTGTCCTGTGGCACCCGTGCACAAGGTTAGCTGCGTAACCACCTTGCAGATGGGTGCTAGGGATGCAGGGAAGATAAACTGTTGAGATCCAGGTTCTGCTCCGAGGAGCTCCCAGTCCACCAGCAATCAAGAGACAGGGTCGGGGTGGAGTGTGGGTTGTGCACGGCCAGAGGAAAAAATGGTCCTCTTCGAGCCCCTAGATCCTGCCCTGACGCCCACCCACCTCCCTTGGTGTTGAGTCCAAGGGCCGCTGAGGTTTGAAGGCTGCTGAAAGGGAAGAAGGGAAGGTGGGGGCTGGTCTGTGGTTATTCTAGCTCTGTGAACTTCGGCTCAGAAAGCAGCTGGGGTCCTGGAAGGAGAGCTGGCCAGAAGCCCAGAGAAGAAAGTCAAGTGCTGGTTCTAAATGACAGTTGCTGTGTGATCCCGGGCAGGCGACCCTTTCCAGTTGGACGTTTTTCCATCTGTAAAACAGGGGTTTGGAGTAATTTATTTCGGAAGTCCCTTTCCGTTTTCCTGAAGGGATATATGTAAGTCGGAGTTGTGCAAGCTTAATCAAAGGGCTCTCCCCAAAGCAAGGAATCTGTCCGTAGAGCGCAGCCCTTCCCCCGGTTCCGAGTTTGCCAGGGGGGTACTGCCTTTACTTCCTTGCTTCCAGGCTGGCTCAAAGCCGGGCGGACCTGTGGGTCGGAGTCCGGCGCCCCCTGGTGGCAGTTAGGCGGGCAGGCTGCTTCAGACCGCGCGGAGGCCCGACGGCTGTGACTTAGGGTGGCGCCGCTGCCAGGGTAGCAGGAGGCCTGACTGGGGTTCCGTCGTGGGCTGAGCCACGGCGCAATTAATTACCAGCTGCTGGGAATCCTTGTCGCCCGCTTGCGGTGACTCACCCAGCAGCGAGGCTCATTTGCTGAGCGCGGGGGCCTCGGTTTCCAAAATGAATTCTGGGGAAAACGACTGTTCAGATGGGGCTCCCCACGCGGGTGCCCGAGGGTACCCGCACACCCGACGGAGACCCGACTTCCCAGACGTAGGCCACAGCCCGGACGTCCCTTTCCGATGAGTTCCCGGGAGTCCTGGAGGTGGAGTGGACAGCGTCCTAGCCAGGTGTCTCAGGAAGGCATGAGGTCCCAGACCTGGCCAGCCTGAGTCCCGGGATCTCAGGCACTCTCCGAGGGGCGACACAAGCCAACAGGGCTCCCCTGAGAGCTGGTCTGATTCCCCAGCTTTCTCCAATCTCCTTGGCCAGCCCATTGCCCCAGGCCCTTCGATCCTTGCCGGCTGCCGGGTGGACCCACACTGTCTCTATCTCTTCCTTAACAAGGGCCAGAGGAGGAAGCCTTGCCAGGGAAGGCCAGCCTCGCGGGTCCAGGACTTGGTCCTACCCGTTCAGAGCTCCACCTCTCGCAGGAGGGATTCATGAGGGAAAGCCCCTCTACGACCCACAGACAGACCGGGAAGAAGAGGACCTATATGGGTAGGGGGCCTATATGGGTAGGGAGAAAGCCCATCTTCTTTTTCGGACGCGAGAGTAGCTGCGCTTCTGCCAAGCCTCATGTGTGCCCTCCCCCACTCTGGTCCCGAAAGGGACTGCTGCCTGGCGGGTAGGGTAGGACCGAGTTCGAGGCGCACCCCCGCTCCCGCACCGCGGGGTGCGTCTCAGAAAAGCAACAGGGATGGCACTGGGTCGGGGGGACGCGACACTTTCCCATGCTGTCCCAAGAGTGGCCGGGGGGTGCTATCCTCAGTGTTCTCAGGGTATGGGGGCGGGAAAGGCTCAGGTTGGCAGGTGCTGGGCCACCCGGATACATCGTTCGGGGGTCTAAGGAGGCTCTGGGACTCCATCACTTCAGGAGGCGGTGGCCGCGGCTGCCCGGGGTGATGGTGGTGAAACCTTGTGCTCCACTGGCGCGCGCTCCCAGGCGTCAGGCCCCTCTGCCCGCCCGCTCCTCACTCTTCGCCCGACCTCTCCTCTCCCGGAAGATGCAGGACTGCCCTCTTCTCGGGCTGAATTCAGTTTCCTAGCCCCGGATCCCCCAAACTCTCCGCCTGCCAAGGCTGCATGCGCTCTCGGGGGAGAAAGCTGGAAGGGCCCTAGCAGCCTCGTTTATTCTCCCATCCCCCGCCCCGCCCCCACTCTGGCGGCACCCAGTCCTCTGCCATCCTCCACCCCCTCCCTGGCGGCTCTGGCCGCCTCTCCTGGGCTCCCTCCGCGTGCGCCCTGCGTCGCGCTCGGTCTGCAGCGGGAGCTGCCACTGTCGCCTAGCCAGCTGGCTGGGGACCAGGCGGGAGGTGGCGCGCCCTGGAAACTGCGGGAGGGAGGAGGGAGGGAGGGAGGGAGGCCCGGCCTCGGCAGAGCCTGGCCCCCGCCCCCCGCGGCCCTCCCGCTCGAGCGGGGCTGTCAAGCGCAAACACACGCGCGCGCGCACACGGACGAACACATACACTCGGGCTCCCTCCGGCGCACACGCACGCAGCGCCCCGGGCAGGCCAGCGCCACGGCCGTCTCCTCGGACGCCCGGACGCGGAAGGGCCCGGACCTCCGTGCGGCCGCTGAGCTTGCGCCCGCCCCCGCCCCCGCCCCACTGTTCCTGCGGGCCCGCGGGACCCCTCCCACCGCCGCCGCCGCCGCCGCCGCCGCGCCCGCCGCCCCCGGAGGAGCTTGCTGGCCGGCCGCTGCCGCGCAGTTGCCTGGCCGCTCCAGAGGTAGCTGCGCCGCGGGCCGCCGTCTTGGAGCCGCGCCCCGTTCCTGCGCCTCGGAAGCTGAGCAGAGCAAACTTCGCAGACCGGCCACGCGCGGCGGGTGGGTACCTCGTGGTGCCCCCGCGCGCCCAGGTGGGCGCAGGGCGTTCGGACCTTGGGGCATCGGGCTGCTTTCCCCGTGGCACCTGCTTGGCTCCCTCCGAGCTTGCCAGGGACTCCAGAGGCGCCACCACTTAGCAAACTTTTCGCCCCCTAACCGAAGGGGGCGAGAAGGGGTGAGAGGAGAAGGAGGTGCCGCAGGGCGCAAGTGGACCCTTAAGGCTTACCACTGGATCCCAACGGAGAGGGGCGCGGGGCCCCCTCCCCCCGACCGCCCTCCAACCTGTCTCCTGCTCCGGCTCCCGCTCCTGCCCTTCGGGCAGGAGCGAGGGGCGGGGTGCGGAGGGCAACGCAGCCTGCGCTGGGCACCGCTGGTCCACCGGGCATGGCCCTGCGCAGCGGGGCGGGCTGCTTCAACCGGACCTGGCGCAGGGTGTCGGGGTTCCAGGACGCCTGGCCCCGGCGCTCGAGCAGCCTCCTGTGCCTGCCCGCCTTCTCCGCTGAGCCCGGGCCCGCGCCACCCCTGGCTCGCCGGCCGCCTCGCGGTGGTGGTGGCCCCGATGGAGGGGCCCCTCCACCGCCCGCCCGTCCCCCGCTTCCCGACTGCTGCTTCTTCTGTTGCCGCGGCTTTCAACTTGGAGGCGGCGGTGGAGGCGGCCGTGGGGCGCTGCAGTGGGACGCGCGCGGCTGCCAGCCTGCGGGACATGCTCCCCGCGCCAGCGCCTTGCTGGCGGCCATGAAAAAGCAGAACGTGCGGACTCTGTCCCTCATCGCCTGTACCTTTACCTACCTGCTGGTGGGCGCCGCGGTGTTCGACGCCCTCGAGTCGGACCACGAGATGCGCGAAGAGGAGAAACTCAAGGCGGAGGAGATCCGGATCAGGGGCAAGTACAACATCAGCACAGAGGACTACCGGCAACTGGAGCTGGTGATCCTGCAGTCAGAGCCGCACCGTGCCGGGGTCCAGTGGAAATTCGCCGGCTCCTTCTACTTTGCGATCACAGTCATCACCACCATAGGTAAGGGCTGGGTGCGCCGCCGGCGGGCGCCCGGGGTGAGGTACCCGAACGCAGCGGAGCGCGCGCAGCGCAGGGCTGAGGGCTGAATGCAGGGCGCACCGGGGCAAAGGAAGCCTCCCCTGAGGGCCCTCCCCGCAGAGACCACTCTCTCTGGGGAGTCTGCACACTCTGGAGCCTCGGCGCCTCATGGCTAGGGACTCCATCTGGGGCTGTCAGTGTCTGGGCCAGGCATGTGAGCCTGGAGCCCTGAGGGCGGAGGTGCCACTTTTGTGAAGAGTGTGGAGCGTTAAGAATATTTCCACAGTAAGCACCCACTCACACACGGCCCCGGCTGCATGCCGCGTGGGGTTCTAGCCTTGCACTTATTGCCCCTTTGTGGAGTCAGGGAGGGCTAGTCTGACACCTGAGGTGTCTAGATGGTCCCAGGTAGCAGGAAGCTGCTCCTGGTGGTGGTGGTGGGAGAGGCACTGACCCTATCCAGCCTCTGGGCTCTCTTCAGCCTCTTCTGAGTCCAGATTTTAGCTCTCCCCCCCCCAGCTCCTTTTCTTTGAGTTCTGGAGAATGCATATGTTAGGCCCCTGGAAGGAGAGTTTTCTCTCCAGGTCTTGGGGGTGGTGGGGTGGTGGCAGCAGGTGAGCTGCTCTGGGATGGATGTGGGTGGCCACTCTAGGCTGCGACTTTGGAAGGCAACTGTGAATATTGTGCAAAACCCTGAAAGTTTAGCTCCCACTGGGGAGAGGGTCCAGCTGGTCCACGTTGGAGTGCATTGCCTGTAGATCCCATGCTGAGCACACTGTCCACAGTGCAAGGTCCCTGTGGGGCCCTAGGGCTGCACCCCCGAGAGGCAAAGGGTTGGGAGCCCTCACAGACATCAAGCTTTGAGACCTGTGGGAATTTGTGCAGGTCCTTTGGTTGCAGTGGTTGTGGTGCCTGCCCTACTGGCAGGAGGTTGGGTGGTGTCACTGTGGTTTGCCACTTGTCCCAGCATGGCCTCCTGCCTCTCCAGGACCTTCTCTTTGGACTTGTCAGCGTCAGCATGTTGGCTCAGGGATGATCTCTTTCCTGCACCCCTACAGTCTTTTCTGTCCTTGTTCACCAAGCACAGATCTTCTTCCTTCCTATTTCTCTCCAGCCGCTTGCCTGACTTCCCTGGACCTCATCCTCTAATTTTTCCTTGATATTTTCTTTGTCTGGAAAGCTCTGAATGCTGAAAAAACAGTTCCCAGTGCCATATGCAACAGGAAGCACCAGCACAGGACGGCCTGTCTCTCTTTGGTTAAAAGACTTTTTAGAAAGTCATCTTGTTTTAAATGTTTAATTCATTGGTACAGGTTTTCATGTTCAAGGAAAGAAATTGTCCTTCTGTCGTCTATATAAGCAACTTTGGCCCTAATGGCCCCACATTTTCTGCCCAGCACCTAAACATGGAAGAGTCCTTCTCTCCCTGCTGTGTTTGCGTTGGAGAAGGCCAGGTGGTCATTGCCATCATTTCTGTCTTTAAACTGTGGTTGTGGCACAAAAATGTGCAAGTCATTGATTCTGAGGGACAGGAGCCTGTTTGCTGGACAGCTGGCAAGCAAGAAATGTGCCTGTGAAACCAACTCTCAAGGGAGGAGAGAAAACCTTCACTCTCCTAAAGGTGGCTTTTGGGATCTAGACCAGGCAGGTGAAATTGGCTGGCATGTTGGCTCCTAGTAGTAAAACCAGCACATAAAATGTTGGCTGGTCCCAAGAGGTGAGGTGTCACATTGAGGAGGGGGCTAGAGTTAAAAGCAAACCTGGAAATGTTTAAAAAATAAATCATGGAGGCAGTTGAAGTGCTTATTGAGGTATGCTTCCATTATTGATTCTGATTGGCAGTTCTGGACATATGCTTCTAATGGCTCAAACTCCCAAGAAAACATGTTAAGGGAAGTGAGGCTAAGCGAGGGTGATATTAGCCCGAGGGTGGTGGACTCGTATCAGCACAGAACCAGGGATCACTGAGGAATACACTGATTTTTCCCACTTCTTTTACTGGATTTTCAACTGATTTTTTTTCTGAACAGAAAGGTTGGAATGCATGCACATACACATATGCACGCACACACATGCACACACACGCGTTCTAACATAGCTTCCCGTCGATGGAAAGATGTTGTATGTGGTGTCACAGACCTGGCTTGGAATCTGAATCCTGCCATACTGTAAGACTAAAGCAACATCATTTCCCTACCTGCAACCTTCGTTTCCCCACCTGTAGAAGGACCACTATGTAATACCCACCCGGCAGGCTGACTCTGAGGGCTGAGTGGGATCCACAGGTCCACAGCTGCCAGGCAGACTGTGGCCCTTAGTAGGAGTGCAATCCTTGTTCTTGGCTGTTTGAGCCCCATGCTCTGTAGCCTGAGAAGCAGTTTAGCAGAACAGCTCAAATTTACAGGAAACAGAGCACCTTTCCAGTTAATTCTGTTTGTTTTCTGCTTTTTAAAAATATAAATGCAAATTAAGGTGCTCTTAGGTCTAGAACAAAACCCAGCCCCAAGGCATACCCTCCAAGGAATTGTCTCCTACTAGACGATGATATTAATGAGTTGGGGTAATCTTCATGTGTATTCTTAGTGTTCTCATTTTTAATCTAACCTTGAGTGATATTTGGATTGTGCATCAACTTTGCACCCAAGTCTCAGGATGTGGTGGGAGCCCCTGGCACTGGGTGTCTGCTAATGAACACATCTTCTCAGATGCAGTTATTAGCTCACTCTGTGAAATGGATTTTAAAAACATATATAATTACCACTTCGCGTTGAATCTGTGGCTGTGCCTTCGTGACAGCCTATGAGGAATCATACATTGCCTCTTGCCTTAGCTGTCCGGGGAGCTCTGGGCACAGCAACCGTCGTAATAAGCAGTGCATCCAGCTCTGCTAAGGGCAGACACATTTACATCATTTATCCTATTCTGGTTTCTGTGCCATCCCGGTTGCTTCCTTCTATGTCTGTGCCACTTGTAGCTCTTGCAAAGGGATTTAACTGCTTAATTCTCAACTTTTGAAGCCCCAGGCCCTTATTCGTACCCTGCCCTACTTGTCTGATGGACAGGATGTATCGTGTACTCCCTTTCCAAACCTGTTGATGAAAGTGGTGGAAGTCGGAAGCACGGGATGGAGCCTGCAAAGGCTGTGGGCACTTTGTCTGGATTTGCTCACTGTGGGCATGATGTCTTGGAGCTTGTGTAAGGGACTCTGATGCAAACTTGTCACCTTCCCACAGTAGACACCTTAAATCAAAATTGTGACCTGCAGTCAGCCTCTCCCTTGATATAACAGAGCTGGAATCTCCATGACACTTCTTTTTTCAATCTAACATCTGTAATCTAAGTTGTTATCCCCTTCAGGATCATTAAAAAAGAAGAAACCAGATCTCATTTGCAGAGCCATGGAGAACAATTCAATGACTGGTTTGCTGTGGGGGAAGGAGGGTGAGGGACATGGGTTTTTCCTTTATGGCCACAGTTGGAGGAGTGGGGAGCAGTCCATCAGGGGCAGGCTTCCCCCAGACCCCCTGGGTCCATCTGAAAATCAGTGCCGGCTTAGGATGAGGTCTGTGGCTGGGAGCGGAATGCACCCAGAGAAAGTTCCCCGGGGCACCCACATCTTCCTTTTCTGGTCCAGAGCAGAACCATAAGCAGCATTCTTGTGAAATGGACAGCACCGTCCGTTTTTTCCTGGCCCTCTTGGGTGTCGTTTCTGATCCAAGGCTCACACTCTGCGGAGTGCCTGCCCCTTCTCATCTGTGCTGCTGTGGAGAGTCTCGATGACAGGATAAGGCCTGGCCTTGATGGATCCGCTGGAGACCCAAACACTTGGTGGCAGTCCAGCATGAACGCAGGGACAGCAAAGGCCAGTGAACGCCTTAACCTGTCCGGTGGCACTGGGCTTAGCATGCGCACACACACAGATGGAACACACCCACACACACAGAGCACACATATACATGCTCGTACTCACACACACAGAGCACACTGTTGGGTCAGCCCTTTGGGTCCTTTTTATAGGTCCTTATCTTCCGGCAAATCTCCCCAGCCTTCCCCTCCTACCTCTTGAGCCGCCCCAGCACTCCTTACTTCCCTCGCTTCCGTGTCATTGATCCCCTTTATTTTACCCAGACCTGAGCTCCTTGCGCCCACCTGCAGAACAGGACTGGGCCAGTGGTGTGGACAGGCTGGTACCTGGTGGAGGCAGGAGCAGCCACATATGCTCCTGTCATCCATCAGGCTGGTGGGATTACCTTTATGCTTTACAGATGAGGAAACTGAGGCAGGCAGGGTGACATCCACTCAGGCGGAGGCGCTGGACTTCAAAATGCAGGAAGGCTGTGCTGACTGTTGGCCCACCTGCAGCATGGTCTCTGGGATGTCCCACTCGTGTCTTTATGTTTCTCCCCTTCCCACCACTGTGCAGGAAATCCTTTCGGTGGACCCCGGGGAAGCACCCAGCACCCAGCACCCAGTGTGCCACAGGCAGGACCAGGCAGGCAGGGGCTGCAGGCTCATGCCATGCAGGGGACTCGCCTCTTCCCCTGGCCTTTCCCGAGCAGGCTCACTGGGCACCAGGAAACAGCTGCCTATGCGTGTCAGAGAGGAGGCAGAGAGGTGGGCACAAGTGGGTTCTTTGTGATTCTGGTGACATAAAAGAGACATCTCTCCCTAGGTATATGGACACACAGCTTAGTGCTCTGAACCAGGGGTGAGGAGCAGGTGAGACCAAGAAGTTGCAGGCTCCCACAGCCTTCTTCTGCTCTAGCCTGGCTCACCTGAGGGAAGAAGGCCACCGAGGGTGGAGCAGGAGGTGAACAAGGCTGAGGTGGGCGGGGGTGGCTGGCACTGTGTGCACCTGCTACCACGTCCTACCACATCCTACCACATCCCTCTCTCCTCCAGTCCCGAGCACTCCCTCCTCCTTCCCTTGCCACACACCTGGGCAGTCATTCAGTCATCACCACTGTCTCATTCATTTCTTTGTGGGTTTGGCATCCATTGCCTCACCACGTATGTCTCAGTCAGTACTTGCGCCTGCCATTCATTCCTCACCTGCCACTGTATCACTTAGGTCTTCCACATGTTTCATTCATTAGCCCTTTGACCACTGTGTCATCTGGTCCTCCATGCATCTGTCACTCAAACCCCATCCAACGTTGCATACTCACTTCTCCATCCACATGCCACCCATTCCTCCATTCACTGCAATATCCCTTGGTCCTCCATTCATTTGTCATTCCATACTCAGGTGTCCGTGAAGTTATCATTCATTCCCCCGCCTACTGGTATATTTTTCAGTCATTCCCATACCAGTCATTCATTGCCGTATACATATTTATGGCAGGTGTGTGGGCGACCAAAAGATGCAGTGGTAGATAGAGGAGAAAATTATAGGTAGGAAGAGAACCGAGTGATGCAGTTTTGGGTAGAGGAAGCAAGACACATCATTAACCCCACCCCCACCGTTGTATAACTCAGGACCCGACATGCCTGTCATTCTTTCCCCTCTCTACCATCATTGTTACTATGTTTTCCATGCACTTCCTATTGCTTACTCCTTTGCCACTATATCGCTCACTTCTGTGGGAACCTGTTCTTCATTCTCCCTTCTGTCACTGTATCACTCAGTCCTCCATGTACTTGTCATTCATGCCCTCACCCACCATTGTATCTCTTGGTCATCCACACAATGTCATTCCTTTCCTTATCTGCAGTTGTATCATGTGGTCTTCCGTGCACCTGCTGTTCAGTCCCCTGTCTGCTGTTGCAAATGCAGTTCTCTACCTAGCTATCACTTTCTCCCTATAAGCCGTCGTATCACACAGTTCTCCATGCATCTGTCATTCATTCCCCATGTGACACCGTATCACTCCATCCTCCGTGCAATCCTCCTTCACTTCTTTATCTTATACTGTATCACTATTCCTCCACAAATCTGCCACTCATTCCCCATTTCAATATCGTATCACTCATTTTTTACCCACCTGTCATTCATTCTACCATCTGTCATTTTATCACTCATTTCTCCACTATTTGTCATTCATTCCCCATCTGTCATCAAATCAGGCAGTTCCTCCTTCCTCCTGTCTCTCTTCCTCTATCTGCCACTGTATTATTCAGTCCTTTGCATACCAGTCATTCCCCTTTCCATAAGGCGTCACTTAGTCTTTGGTGTACCTGTCAATCATTCCCCCATCTACCACTGTATCACTCGGATCACTGGGCACCTATCATTCCTTCCTCTATATGTCATTATATGGTTCCTTAGTCCACACACCTGCCATTCATTTCCCCACCTTCCCCATTGTATCACACACAGTCCTGCACCCAGCTCTTACTCGTTTCCCCAGGAAATGCTACCATATCACTTGGTTTTATTTCCTCTACCCAAAATTGTATCACCAGTTCTCTTCCCACCTATAATGTATTCCTCTATCCACCACTGAATCTTTTGGTCATCTACACACCTGCTATTCTTTTCCCCATTGGCCAGGTAGTGCTCAAATCCTCCACACACCTGTCATTCTTTCCCTCATCTACCGCTATCTGCCTCTTGTCCATTCACTTGCCATTCAGTCTTCTGTCTTACACAGTGTCATTGTTTCTCTATGAATTTTTTATGAATCCCCCTATCCACCATTGCATCATTCAGTTCTCTGTCATTTATTCCCCCATCTACCCCTGAATCTATTGGTCATCTACCTATTATTCTTTTCACTATCAGAAAGTGCATCACTAAGTCTAGCATACACCTGTTCTTTATTCCCACACCTGCCGTTGTATCGCCCGGGTCTCTGTGCACCTGTCATTCATTCCCTTGCCCATAATTGTGTCACTCAGTTCTCAATGTCCCGCCATTCATTCTCCTGTCCACCATTGTATTGCTCTGTTCTTCACACGTCATCCATTACCCCATCTGTCATTGTATCATGCATTCCTCATGTATTTGTCTTTCATTCTCCCATCTGGCCTGTGCCATTCAGTTCTCCCTTCATTCCTCCACGTGACATCATTCAGTCTATGTACCTGATGTTCACTCCTCCATCTAGCCTTATATCATTCATCCCTCATCTGCCATTGTATCATTCATTTCTCCATGCAGTTGCCATCCATTCCCCCATCTACCACCATATCGCTCAGTTTTCCATGGACAGTCATTCATTCCCCCATTGAACCCTCATGTCCCTCAGTTCTCCACACACCTGTCATTCATCCCCCCCAATATCTTTGTATTTCTCTGCTTATGGCAACCTGTCACTCAGATGACATCTGCTGCCGTATCACTCATTTCTCCACGAACCAGTCATGCATTTCTATATCTATTATTTTGCTCATTCTTCTGTGAACCTATCATTCATTCCCCTACCTTTCTTTGTGTCACCTGGTCCTTCATACACTTGCTCTTTGTTCCCCCATTTGCTATTATGTCACTTATTCCTCCTTGAACTTATGGTTCATCCCTCCATCTTTTATTATATCACACACTCCTCCCTGCACCTGTCATTCATTTTCCCACCTGGCAATGTATCACGTGGTCCTCCCCGCACCTGCCATTTATTCCTCTTTTGGACGTGGTACCAGTCTTTTATGCGCGGTTCATTCATTCCATCTGGCGTTATACCCCTCAGTTCTCCATGAGCCTGTCATTTATTTTGCCATCCACAATTGTACCACTGGGTTATCCATGCACCTGTCATTCTTTCCCTTCATCTTTCCTTGTATACAAGGTCCTCTCTGCACTTGTCATTAATTTCCCATTCACTTTTGCTTGCCTGGTCTTTTGTGCACCTGTCGTTCATTTTTTCCATCTAACACTGTATCACTCAGTTCTTAGCACCCTCCTATCATTCATTCCCCTTACCTGGATTGTATCACTGGATTGTATCACTGGATCCTTCACACACATTTCATTCATTTTCCCATCCACCATAACGTCACATTTTTCATTTAACTATTATTCATTTCCATGTGCACCGTTGTATCCCTTGGTCCTCTACACACTTGTTGTTCAATCCCCCATCTGCCGTTGTATCTCTTAGTTCTCCGCTCATCTGCCATTCATTCTTCATCTGCCACTGTATCACTAAGTTTCCCTCTTGCATTTTATTCATTCTTTTCCCATCCTGGTCCTCTATGCACCTGTCACTTAGGCCCTACCCAACATTGTATATTTGGTCCTCCACCCATGTGTTACCCATTCCCACATTCACCACTGTATCCCTGTGTCCTCCATATGCCTGTCATTCCATTCTTCATCTACCATCATTTCACTTGGGTCTACATGCACCTGTTATTCATTCCTGTCTACCACTGTATCTTTCAGTCATCCATATACCTGTTATTCTTTTCCCTACATGCACTTGTATCACTTGGTCCTCCATGCATCCATTATGAATCCCATCCCCCATCATTGTATAACTCAGTTCCACACACACCTGTCACTCTTTCCCCTCCCTACCATCATGCTACTATGTTTTCCATGCACTTACTGTTGCTTACTCCTTTACCACTATATCACTCACTTCTGTGGGAACCTGTTCTTCATTCTCCCTTCTGTCACTGTATCACTCAGTCCTCCATGCACTTGTCATGCATGCCCTCACCCACCATTGTATCTCTTGGTCATCCACTCGGTCTTTCATTTCCTCATCTGCAGTTGTGTCATGTGGTCTTCCATGCACCTGCTGTTCAGTCCCCTGTCTGCTGTTGTAAAACACAGTTCTCTACCTAGCTATCATTTTCTCCCTATAAGCCGTCGTATCACACAGTTCTCCATGCATCTGTCATTCATTCCCCATGTGACACCGTATCACTCCATCCTCCGTGCAATCCTCCTTCACTTCTTTATCTCATGTTGTATCACTATTCCTTCACGAATCTGCCACTCATTCCCCCTTTCAGTATCACTCGTTTTTACCTGCCTGTCATTCAACCATCTGTCATTGTATCACTCATTCCTCCATTATTTGTTAATCATTCCTCCATCTGTCCTGTATCATTTGATTTTCCATGAAGGTATCATTCATTCTGCCATGCTCAGTTGTGTAACTTAGTCCTCCTTGAATCTTCTTTCCATCCTCTGCAACCACCATGATATCACACAGATCACTGGGCACGTATCATTTTTTCCTCTACTATTGTATGTTTCCTTCATCACAGCTATGTTATTAATTTCTCTGCCTCACCCATTTTATCACACCGTCTACCCCCTTTTATTCTTTCCTGTCTACATGAAATGCCACTGTATTGCTGCATTTTTCACGAACTTTTTGTTCTTTTTGCTGTCTGCCATTATATCACTTCTCTGCTTACCTATCACTTACTCCTCTGTCCACTGTATCTTTTGGTCACTCGCATACCTGCCATTGTTTCCCCCATTAGCCAAGGTTTCACTGCCCTCGCCACGCACTTGTCCTTCATTCCCCTGTCTACCACTGTAGCATTGTTTCTCCATGAACCTGCTGTTCATTCTCCATTGATCCATTTGCTACTTGGCTCTCCATGCTCTAGTCCCCATCTGCCATTGAATCTGTGGGTCATTAACTCACCTGTTATTGGTTTTTCTATCTCTAAGTGCATCACTAAGTCCCCCATATGACTCTCACCATTCTGCTGTTACCCCTGCATGTGTGCTTCATGCACCTATTGCTCATTCCCCTGTGTGCCATTATATCACTCAGTTCTCTGTGCACCTGCCCACCTTTGTGTCATTGAGACGTCGTTCATTTCTCTGACCATCACTGTATCACAGTGGCCACCACTGTATCACACAGTCACTTATTCATTCCCCCATTTGCCATCATCTCTCTCACTTCTCTGTGCACCTGCTGTTCTTTCTGCCATCCATCCTCATTGCAGTCCTTCACACACATCATTCATTCCCCATCCATCACTGTATCACCCCTTCCACCATGAGCCTGTTATTTGTTCCCCTGTGCATCTTCATGTCACACAGTACTCCATGCATTTGTCCTTTGTTCTTCCACATCACGCGGTATTACTGTGTCACTGTATCACTCCATCCTCCACGTACCTGTCACTCATTCTTCCTTCTGCCTGGTATCATTTAGTTCTCCATGAACTTGCCTTTCATTCCTCCATTTGCCGTTTTACCATTCAATCGTCTGTGCACCTGATAGTTCCTCCCCTGATCTGGCCTTATTTCATTCAATTCTCCATAAACCTACCATCCATCTTCCAGCTGCCACTGTATCGTTTAGTTGTCCATGCACCAACCATCCCCCCATTTTGTCCTTGTATCACTCCTTTCTCCGTGCACCTGTCACTCATCCCCCTTTATACCTTTGTATTTCTCAGTTCTCTGCACATTTGCAATTCGAATGACATCTGCCACAGTATCACTTATTCCTCCCTGAGCCGACCATCCATTCCCTTATCTGCTGTCATTTTGTGCATTCCCCTTCCCTGATCTCATATCCCTTGGTCCTCCATGCACTTGTTCTTTATTCCCCCATCTTCCATTACATCACTCATTCCTCCTTGAAGCTGTAGTTCATTCTCCCACCTGCCATTACGTCACAGCCCTCCCTGCAACTGTCATTCATTCCCCTATCCACCATTGTGTCACCGGGTTGCCAAGCAACTGTCACCCGTTCCCTCACCCTCCCCTTGAATCCAAGTTCCTCTGGGCACCTGTCACTCATTCCATCTGCCACTCTGTTGCTCAGTCTTCAGTGCACCTGCTCTGCATGGATGCACCCATCCTCCTGTACACTCACTCACTCTCGTGTTCTCCCTTCTTTGTCCCTTCACCCTGTAGCTCATGTTTCTATTTCTCACTTCCTTATTCAATGGCGTGCATTTGTGCCTCCCTCCTCAGGCACTGGCTGGTTGTTCTGTGCCCATATGAACTTTACAGTGGTGAGCACACAGGGTCCAGAGATTCAGTAAGTGTTGGTAGTCTTGGTGGCCTCAACGTGGGGATCCCCAAGGTGTTCCTGTCCTTTTACCTTCTTGTCAAATGGCCACCAACCCTAGTCACTTTTGATTTTTAGAAATTTTTATTGAAGCTTAATATTCACACAGAAAACCATACACTTCACTAGTGTATTGCTCAATGCGGTCTTGTAAAACATCATACTCGTGTATCCTGCATTTAGATCAAGTAACAGATTAAGAGTATTCCAGGATCCAGCTTCTTCTTGAAAGCCTGTAGCTACAGAGAGCTCATTATCATCTCACATGTCATGAGGGGTGTGTGTGTGTGTGTGTGTGTGTGTGTGTGTGTGTGTATGTGTTTCAGGTGGCTGTTGAGGCTATTTCTTAGACTCTAGTCTGGTGAGTCACCATGTGGAAAGGAGGAGCTCTGTGTGCAGGAGTCTTCTCGGGATGTTGCCAGTCTCTGTAGTGTCTCATGAGGAGATGCCAGCAAATGTCCACTTAGAGCCTAGGACTTGGAGGTCTAGACCCAGGGGAACACAGGGATCTAGCCAGCAGGTGGGCAGATCTGGAAAGGGAGGCCAGGGGGCAGAATGAATTGACCGTTGGCCTGGGAGGCTCTGCCCTTCTGAGGCGGAATGCAGGGAGCGGCTCCACGTCCCAGCCTTGCCGAGGACAAGGGTACAGGGGCACAGACACCCGACGCCTGGCCTCTGCAGAACCTCAGAAAGTAGGTGGCAAGAACCCCAGATGGGCTGGCCTGGTCCTGGAGGGGCAGGGGACTGCTGAGGATCCCAGGGCAGAGTGCTGAGGAAGCTCAGAAGTTGGGAAGGAACCTGCCCTCCTCCGCAGCCCTCCTCATGAGACCACTCCAGTGCCTGGCAATGTCCTGAGAAGACTCGTGCACATAAAGCTCCTCCTTTCCACATGGTGGCTCAGCAGACAACTAGCCTTGGAGAACACAACCTGGTGGTCATCCCTGCAAGGGAATTTTCCCAACTTGGTCCTGTTGGGAAAATATGGCTTCCTGCAACCCTGCCCTTCAATCTACCACCACAGTTACCTGTACGAAGCCCACGGCTGGCATCTGGCTCCTGTCCAGCCCATTTCCTCAGAGTCAGTCTGCAGCCCAAGGTCCATTTCAGGCTCCACCTCTGCCTGGTCCTGACTCACCTGTTCCTTTGGTTCCAGCTCTGCCCCAATGCCCTCATCCCTTGGGGCCCAGGACTTGGTTCTCTGCTCCCCTGCCCCTGTCCCCAGTAGACATCTGTACTGGGCCAGGTGGCAAGCCAGGTGTGGCTGCTTCCGCAGGGGTGGCACTTCGGGGTGGCAGCACCCTGCTGGTCTGTGCTGGGCACTAGGGAGGCACCAGCAGATGCTGTAGCTTTTGAATAAGAGCTGTAGCTTTTCACAGAAGGCGACAGGGGAGGGACAGAGCTTCTCACCCTCTAGGCTTGGACGTGTGATCTCAGTTCCCAAGGCCACTGTGGGTGCCAGGAATCCATCAGGCACCTGGCAGGCACCTGTGAAATGGCCTTTGGCTCTCACTGGCCCTGCCAGCTGTGCCAAGTGCCACCCATCTGGGAGGGGCATGGGTCTCTGCCTGGCCCTGAGGGTATAGAGTGTGTGGATGATTCACCCAGCTTTTGCCCTGAATCTTCAGGCTGCACTCGGGCCCCTCCCCTCCCCTCCCCTTTCCTTGCCACACTCTGGAACACACTTGCGTGGCAGTGGCTGTCTCAGGGACCTGGCCCTGCCGTGTCCTCTGTCCAGCCTGATGCAGTGTGCTCATAGGATGTGGAGGCTGCCCTTGTGTCTGTCCCCATACACTGTTCAGGAAGTGATGTGGGTGCTTGGGCTGCGCTCATGAAAGCCACTTGAGGGGGTGCGGCTGTGTCTTTTATCTCAGGGTCTCTGTCGGCAGGCACATACTAGGCCCTAAAGGGTGTTTGTTGACTGATTGCATGGTGGATGCTCAGGAACAAGAAATGCTACACTGGAGGGGCCAGGAATGTAAGTGCAGGAAGCATGTACAGTGTCAGTGGGTCTGCAGCGCCCCATAGGTCAGAGGTATTTAGGGACAGTGGGCACACATCCGGGTGATCCTCCAGGTGGTTGGGCAGAGCCGTTGGGCATGGCTGGGGTGCACTTGCTCAGGCAGGCTGAAGTGAGGCCCCCAGGTGGGTGGGGTGAGCTAGATGGGTCAAGAAGCAGCTTAGAGACAGATGTTGGCCTTCTCCACCTCTGGCGGAAGCTGTGGGCAGCGTGTGTAGCCCTGGAAGTGCTCTTTGATGGCTCTGGTGCAGGATGGGCCAGCTTGTGATGATCCACAAACCCACTCTCACCTTTCGGGTGAGCCTGGCAGAGTGTTTGTAAGGAGGAGTGGAAAATTCCCTCGACACACCTGTGACTCTGTAGTCACAAGAGCATCTCTAGCTTTCCATATCCACCTTGTAGTCTCCTCTCCAAATGTTTATCATTTTGTCAGAATGAATCATTCTGAGATGGTGTTCACTTGTTTGTATCAGAGAACTGGAGAAATAAAATAGTGAGTACAGTGAATAGCAGTTTTACCTTTCTCAGTTAGGAAGCCTGAGGAGGCAGATGGACAGTTCCACCACGCCATCAGAAGCCTGCCCTCCTTCTGTCTTTCTGCTCAGCCATCTTTGCTTACCTTTCATCCTCAGGCTGATGACTCATGTTTCCAAGATGGCTGCTTCACCTCCAGCATCATCTCTAGCATCCTTTCTGGCAAGAAGAAGAGAAAAAACAGAAGTCAAAGGCATATGTCAGCTGAGCTTGCAGCTTTCTGAAGAGCTTTCTTGAACAACCCACCCAATATCTTCTATTTGCATCCCATTAGCCTGGCCTGTGCCTTATGGTCAGTCCCAGCTACAAGGGAGCCTGGAAGATGTGTTCTGCTTCTCAAAGCAGGCTGGGGTTTAGCTGGTGAGGAAGGAGTGGAAAAGGGGCAGTAGGTCTCTATGGCATCTTTGGCAGGATGTGTAACATTTCAGGGTCCCCTTTCTACTTAAGTTTATATCAAACATTATCCTATTTCCAGTCTCTGAAGGGACCTTTGTTTTAATGGCTATATATTGACTAAGTGAAGATACCATCCTTTAAGTCAACAATTTAATGTTTTTCTTTTTCCTTGTTAATTGTAGACAATGCTGTGTTGGACATCTTTGTGTCTAGAGTCTCCTAGGTCCCTTCTCCCAGGTGTCTTGTTGGTGGGGACTCAGATCGGAGCTGGAGAGCTCAATGATGATATTGCATTGTTTCCTCAAGTGATGGCATAGCAGGACATGGGTCCTTTGACTTCCTTAGAGCTGCAGCAACGCCAGTGACCTCTCTGACATCCGAGTGCTGCCCCAGAGCCTCTCCTCGGCAGTCTTCGGTGTGGCATTTGAAAAGTCATGCAGGTTGAGAAGGCTGACACTGCAGCTGTGAGAACCTGAGCTCATCCTAACAGTAGATCCAGGGGCCTGCTGATGCAGCTGGAGACACTAGGGATGAATCTGGGGGCCTCAGCCCTTTCTAGGGACGGGCAGGTGTGCCTTGCCACCTGGTACCCTGTGCCAAGCTGAGCTGTAGCCTTGGTCAGCAGGAGCCCTGCTGTCGTGGTTAGAGGTGGGCTGCAGCTGTGTGCGCATGTCCTTCCTGGCTGGGGGAAGAGAGGATCCCAGCGGCGGCGTGATACACTGCACAGCGTTTGCTCTGTGGACAGCACTCGTCCCTGGTGGAGTCTGGCTCACAGGGAAGGTTCCTCTCTACCGCCATCTTTCTCCACCTGCAGCTTGTACAATAAGGGCAGAGATTACCCATTGTGCCTACATGGTACAGAGAGGAGCAGGGACCTGGGCAAGGTCACACAGTGGCTTTGGGACCTGAGGGGCTGCTCTCCTTCCCTCTAGCTTGTCACACTTTCTTGGGTCCCCTGCCCAGGATCATGGCTTGGACACAGGGCAAGCCAGAGTTGGTGATGAGAATGTGACAGTCACAAGGACCAAGAGGCCCTCTGGTCCTGTCCTCTGGGGAGGGCATCATTGCAGAACCCTCCAGAGCCAGGGGGCTCACCCCTCCTTAGATTACCAGGGAAGAGTAGATGTGGAGTTGATGGATGAAGGGCCTCTGATGGCTTGTGTTGGCTGAGCTGACCAGAGCTCCCTGGAACAAGTGTAATCTCTCTGTTGCGACATGCCCGTGGGGTTTTGGGTTTTTATAGACTCTGTTACACTTTCATCCTTTCAATAACCCTAAGAGATAGATATTTTCATGAATCCCCATTTTACAGATGAGGGATGGGAGATCAGAGAGGTTAAGTAACTTGCCCCAGGCCACCCAGCTAACAAGTGGCAGAGAGGAGTTATATCCAGGCAGTCTGAGTTCAGAGTCTGTGCTCATAAATATATTGTTATCGACCGCTTCTCTATAAGTTAGTGAGGGCTGTGTAAGAAATCACACACAACAGAGGCTTGAAACAGCAAACATTTATTATTGCTCACAGCCAGTGGCCCTGCTTGCCTGAGTGTTCAGGAGGAGACCTCTGGGCAGCCCTTTCTCACTGCTGGTCTGTGGTTAGGCAGCTCTGTGCCCAGCCATGATGTGTCTTCCTTTGGATGGCAGCAGAAGAACCAAAAGGGCAGGGAAAACTAGTGAGGTCTTTCAAAAGGACCCGGATGTTCCCCCCACATGCCACCAGCAGAGCAAGTCATGTGACCAAGGCCAGAGCAGAAAGGAGGGAAGCACTTTCTGTCCTGCTCAGGGCATAGCAGAGGTGCCGCTTCTCATCCTGCTGTCTGGCAAGGGCTGCTCTGCACCTCTTTCCGTGACCTCGCTGACTCCCCATTATGAACATCTGTGCAGTGATGGATCCTCAGCTGGGCTCTACTCCTGCCCATTTCACAGCTTGGAGATTCTGTGCTGTCTTCTCACCTACGCGAGGTGTGATTGAAAAATGCATTGACTGTTGAAATTTTAAAAATCATTACAGTAAAAGATACATTGCCATTAATCTCCCTCGAAATCCTCCCCCTTGCTTCCAGCATATTTATCCCATTGTTCTTGCCACTTTCTGAAGCAGCTCTGGATGTCCTCTTTCTTGAGTGTCTTTAGCTGCCTTGTCATGGCTTCCTCGATATCCTGAAACAATTCAAAACATTTAACTTTCCTCGTCATTTTGATGTTGGGAATGAGCCAGATCCAGTGAATAAGGTAGATAAGGACACAGCATGATGTTTTTACAAACTTGTCTTTCTGTTGGATGGCACTCTGCAGCAGCATCACTCTATTTTTCATCACACCTCCTAAAGATACTCATAGAAGAGGATTTCCAGACCTGCCTTAGTGGCAGCAAGCTGGGCATGGTGGTGTATGCCTGTAATTCCAGTACTTGGGAGACTGAGGCAGGAGGATCACTGTGAGTTTGAGACTAGCCTGGGCTACACAGTCGATTCAAGGGCAGTCTTAACTACAAAGTGAGACCATCTTTGGTGGGGGGGAGGAAGAAAGAAAGAAAAGCAAGAACAAGTGTTCAAAGTGAGGGGGAATAGTTTGAGGGCAGTTAATGGCATTGTGTCTTTTACTGTGGTAAGGGTTTTAAATTTAAATATTTACCATATATTTTGATCATACTGTGTGCAACAGACATTTTGTGATCTCCCTTTGGATTGGTTTGCTGGGGCTGCCATAACAAAGAACCACAGCCTAGGGAACTTAAGCCACAGAAATATGTTTTCTCATAGTTCTAGAGTCTAGAAGTCCAAGGTCAAGGTGTCAACCTTGAGAAGGGTCATTTTCCTCGGGGGCCTCTCTTGTTAGCCTGCAGATGACCATCTTCTTCCCATGTCTTCAAGTAGTTGTCCTTCTGTGCGCATCTGTGTCTAGATCTTTTTCTGAGGACCTCAGTCATATTGCTTTAGGGTTTACCTAGTAGAGCTGCATCCAGAGGTTCTGGGAGTTAGGGCTGCAACTTTGTAGGGCCACAGCGAGGATGAGATCAGAGAAATGACAGCACTTGTTTAGGGCCTGCTGTAGAGAAGTCACTCAGCAAATGTTTGCGTTGCCTGCTACACAAACCAGTCACCACAGGAGCGCTTTCATTATGGCCAAGAACGTTGTGTTGCCCAAAATGCGTTAATGAGTCTAGAGTTAGTCTCAAAGTCTGGCTATATGTGGGGTTGACAGGACCAGCTCAGGATGGGTCAGGGAGGGGCCTGGCAGACATTCCTCTGCTCTCACTAGTAGCAAGCCACTTCATCGCTGTCAGCTTCCGTATTTCCATTTGTAGACTGTGGACTGTGGATGATTGTCTCCTTCAGCATATTTTGGGATATGTGACATCTACTGTGCTTTCAAACTGTTAATTGGGTTTTTAAAACAGGTAACATGCAGTATTTCTATAATTTAAACACATATTAGTGGTTAAGTTTTTGTGTGATTATTCTGTTATGACTGTATATAGTCTTTAAGGGATATTGAAGCCTTTATGGATGAAACATCTAAAATTTGAATTGCAAGGGAAGTGAGAGGGGGCTCAGATGAAAGCAGACTAGCCATGAGTTGTTAATTGCTGAAATGTGGTTATTCGTATCTAGGAGTTAATTTCACTTTTTCTTTACGTATATATTTGAAAATTTACATAGTGAAAATTTATGTAGTAATAATTTATGAAAACTAAAAATGTAGAGTAAGCCGAGGCCTCTTGTCCTGGCTGACCCAACCTCTCAGGAGGCGACAGCTGGCAGCCGGGGGAGGAGGGTGAGCCCTTGGCTGTCTCCCAGGCACTGGTCTGCATGTGTCTTTCTTCCGGCTCTTACATTGTTTGAAAATATCTAGAATTAGTTGCCAACATTTGTTGATCTGTCAAAGAATCTGCTTTTAGTTTTGTTATAGTAGGTTATCTATCTTGATTTTTGCTTTTATATTTGTAAGTACTTTTACATCTTTTAGTTTTACTCATTTTTTCCTAGTTTCATGTAGTGGCAGTTGCTAGACTTACTTCTTCCCTTCCCTTCCCCTCCCCTTCCCCCCCACCCCTTTGTGCCCTCTTCCTTCTTGCCCCGCCCCCCAAATAAATGTACTAAAGGCTATGTATTTTCCTTTGTGTGCCACTTTTGCTGTATCCTATAGCTCTTATATTATCATTTATTTGTAAGTAATTGATCAGTGATTTTATTTTTCTTTAATCAAAGAGTTAATTGAAGTGTGTGTTTTAAGTCATGCACACATATATGTATACACGTACACGAGTTCGTGTAGTAATTAGAAGCATGAGGCTTGGAGCCAGATGGCCTGGGCGCTATCCTGTCTTGGCCATTTACTAACTGTGTAACCTTAGTTTAGCCTCTCTCTGGTTGGCTTTTGCCATCTAGAATGGGGATAATAATAATAATATCCTGCAAGGTTGTTGAGAAGATTAAGTTAGTTATTTAGTTCTAAACATTTAAAACAGTGAACATGTATTGAGTGTTCTCCCTAGGCACATTTCAAATGCATAAATGCATAATTTCTTCTCTTTTCTTTC
>PVJO010011350.1:0-25076 GCA_004026905.1 Hystrix cristata | reverse complement strand
TGTGAAATTCTACACAAATCTATTAAGTCATACTTGTTTATGCTACTCACATCCTTTCCAAGGATTGAAAGCTTGTGGTTACTGGCCTACTCAGCCTGCTCACTTTGCAGTCAGGATGTATAGTGTCTTAAATGATCATCATCTTGTTAACTTGTTTTAAGTGGTACACATCCTCTATTCAGTGTACCACAATTCCCAACTTTGCTGCATTAGCTCACTTCATCTATTACTTCAGTTACCAGGCTCCATGGGTATCTTCTGTATAATCTGATTGTTACTATCAGAAAGTCTACTTGATTCCTGAAGGAGATCCATTAACGTCTTTTTCAGGGCTCTGTCACTGTGGTTCATCAGTTTCTCCTTATAATTCTAGCAATTTAGCTTTATTATTTTGAAGCTATGTTGTTAGATGCATAAAGGTTCATATTTGTTATTTTTTTCTTGGTGGAGATAAACTTGCCTGTATAAAAGAATGTTCTTTATTATGTTTGATGCTTTTGTTTTGAGCTCTTTTTTCTTCTCTAATATCATTGCTATATCTGCTTTTATATTATCATTTTAATATAAATGTTCATGTTTTTAGCTTATTTTTATTTTTTCTAGGAAAATTTTAACATGGCTTATGACAAAAGACACATATGATGTGTGGTTGAAATATATCATATATATTTAAATAAAAAGTTATTACAGTAAAAGACACTGCCATTAAGCCGCCTCCTGCAATACACTCCCCCTTGCTTCAAACACGCTTATCCCATCATTCTTGCCACTTTCTGAAGCAGTTCTGGAAGTCATCTTTCTGAGTGTCTTTGGTTGCCCTGTTTGTGGCTGCCTCGATGTTCTGAAACAATTCAAAACATTAACTTTTCACTTTGGGGAAAAGCCAGAAGTTGTATGGTGCCAGGTATGGTGAATAAGGTGGATGAGGACATCCTATACTTTTTGCACATGCCTGCCTTTCTGTTGCATGGTACTTGGAGTCATTTAGTTTGTAAAGACACTTACAAAAGAGCACTTCCATAACTGCTTCAGAAAACGCAAGAAGGATGGGATAAGTGTGTTGGGAGGGAGAAGGAGTATTGTGAAGATAATTAATGGAAACATGTCTTATACTATAATACATTTTTTAAAAATTTAAACATTCACTGTAGTTTTGATCACTCCTTGTATAAAGAGATGAAGCCGGTCTGAAAATCTGTGGTATGTTGGTAGAGGTGAACGTTTCTTGGTGCTTCTTAGGAGCAAGTACAAAAAGAAAACAATGCCGTGACTGCTATCACCGGAAATGCCTGGAATGAAGTTGCATAAAAATGTGCTCGTGTGCCTTCACTGATGGCTCACTGAGTGGTGGTGGGTTGGCATGAGGAACATCTATGAAGCCTGCAGTGTGGTCCTCAGAGTTAACCAGAGGCCATGAAGACCCCAGGGGATGTCTGAGTGGAATGTCCAGTGAGTGATGGTGCCAGTCTCCAGTCCTATTTGAGCTGTGAGCTCTTTTGATTTTTCTACTTCATGTTCTTTTCATGTGTTAGCATCTCTATTGATCCTCCAGACAGAAAGGAGGAGGGAAAGGTCAGAAGGGCTATGCCCACTGAGATCATCCTTTTAAAAATCTTTCCTGGGAGCCTCCCTACTTACACCTCTGCCCCATTAGTCAGGGGTGGGTAACATGGTGTGGCCATTAGGCCAAACATTGGGAAATGACTAGGAGAAGGGAGTGTGGCTGCATGCCCTGGCTGACCACTGAGACTTAAGGCACAGGGAGCCTGGACTCCTGGGAGAAGGGACCTCCTGCTGGCCTAGTCTGTGCTTCTGCACACTTTGCTCATACCTCTTCTATGACTGGGACAGCCTTCCTAGCCCTGAGGCATGGTCAGCTACCATTCTAGGGGCACGTCTGCTTTTTCCGTCTGGGCCCAAGTATGAATGAGCCCATGGACAGGTTGATTGGGAAGTCTAATGGTCAGTAGGGGGCCATGTTCAGGCTTGCTCCTGAAGACAGAGGCAAGCAGCCACTTTACTGGGTGGCTACACCTCAGAATGTCCCTGTGAAAGAATAAGGGGAGACAAGGAGCAGGGATCTAAAGCTGGCAGGATGTTGGTCTTACCTCTTTGGCATTTTTGTCCCAGTGATCTCACCTTACACAGTGGATGTTAGGTGCACTCTTGACCCGTCTTTTTCATTCTTGTCAGTAGGCATGGGCCCTCTGCTGAGATCTTACCTTTTTTGTGCACCAGAAGGAAACCATGGTGCTCCTGTTACTCCTGGCTGAAGCCTGCCCTTCCCCAGACCTGGGAGCCCCAGTTGTTGGATTTGCTTTGGTTTTTGTTCTCCACCTCAGCCTGGATCCATTCATATACAGAAGAGCCCTCTCTGTGTTTGGCTTCCTGTAGGATGACCTAAGCATTTGTTCAAAGGGCTGGTAGGGGCATTACACAATAGTGTGTCGTGACAGTGTTACCTTCTTGGCCCTCTCCCAACTGTATGAGCTCTGAGATGCTCAAGGCCTGTGTTCATGTGCATCATGCTGGCCACCTGCTATCAGAGTGGACCAAGTCATTCTTTGCTCAAAAGCCATCCATGGCTCCCTGTGTCCTAGGTACACTTACATTGGCTTACCAGAGCTCTTGAATCCAACTGCTTACATGCCCGCATCCCCTTCTTTATTGCACCCTGCCCTGTACACACTGCATTACACAGTAGGGCAGGTGTCCTTGACCATGGAGATCTTCCTGTGCAGCCTTCTCCAGCTGTTCTTTGCCCCTCCTGTATGTCCCTGCATTTCCAGGGCTCCTGCCAGCTCGGCACCTGTCACCCTGGTCATGCTTAGCTCTTCCAATCTGGTCTTTGTCCTCTGCCCCCAACACTTTGGGCAGGGACCATCTTCTTCCCCTCACGGTGGCTGAGGCATCCACCTACTAGTGTCTGGCACCTAACATCTTTCAGAGATGTTTGTTGAATGAACACAGGCATATAAATGGGACAGCTCTCATGAGAGCTATATTTAACTGTTCTAGAATATTCTTTAGGTCTTTCAGAAAAGCGATCCTTGAAAAACAGCAGCCCACGAATCTGAACAGCACGTGTTTGCAGAAGTGGTGGGTGGTAGAGTCAGCAGGACTGGGCTTATTTGTGCACCTTGTCTCCCTACTCCAAGTGCCTCCGCCCTTGCTAATTCCCTCCAAATTCAGGGTATCTAGGTCCCGGCCTAGTTTCTGGGGTGCTGCTGAATCTTCCAGAAGGACATTGTTTTGGGTGGCCTGGTACCTATACTATGGTATCAGATGGACCCTGCAGCTCCCAGGTAATGGGCTCAGCAGCCTCTGGGACTCTTGGCAAAGGGCGGAGTCAGCCAGTTGCTCACTGCTGCACTGTCTGCATCACCTTTACATGGCGTAGGCTTCCTAAAGGCCTTGTGCCAGCTGCTAAATCCTTAGAAACCCCCCAAATCTGCAGGGCCAAGTCTAAACCTCACAACTCCACCCTCCTCTCCTAGCCTAGTGTTTCTGCATGTGCAGTGAGAGGAGCTATGTCTACTTCCTGGAGGTGCTGAGATTAGACAAGATAGTGTGGGTAAAATGCTGGCTGCGTACCTGGCACAGGTGTATAACAATGGCATCCTGATAATGATGGCGATTTGCCTGTTATATGCTATGCTTGGTGCTGGACTGATGTGGCCTAGGGGTATGAGGCCACATGTGCACTTGGGATTCAGATGCTGAACCAGGAAAGACACAAATCTAGAGCTCTTAATTGCTGGCAGAGGGGCTGACAGAGGCTATAGGAGGCTGGAGAGAGGCTTAGACTTGAAGGTGGTAGCCAAGAACTTGGATTTTGCCCCCTTGGACCTTGGAGTCAGAGGCAGGTGGTCTAGTTCTGAGTTAGTGAAGTAGACTAACTGTGTTCAAATCCAGGCCTGGTCATTTGTAGTGTCAGATAAGTTCCTGCCTGTGAGGGGGAGATGGTGAGACAGGCAGGGGCTCCTGTGGTTGGAGTGAGAGTCTGGGTGAAAGACTTGGCAGGACAGTGAGGGCTCGTCTAACCTCTGACATGGTCATGTGGTACAGAGTGCAAGGAGAGGGTCCTCTGGCTGCAGGGAAAAGGGGAGGTGGAGAGTGAGTACCTGCTGCCTCCCTCTCTACATCCTGGGGAGTGCAGCCAGGGCCTCCTGTGGGAACTGGAGAGTTGGATCCAAGGGGTCCAAGTGCTAGAAAGGCTGGGTGGCGTCTTCTGGAGTTGCCCTCTGGCTTTTGCCCTTCCTCTAGCCCCAGGGTTGTCCCTCTGCAGTCCCTCTGGAGGTATGCTGGCCCAGCTGGTCCTGGGAGCTGTCCCCTGAAGGCCCAAGACAATAGCTTTAGCCTTGGTTCATGGGCTGGAGTAGAGCAGGGAGGGATGTGCCTTGGCAGCCTAGGCAAAAACCTTCTGTCCTGAGCTGGGTATGCTGGCCCCCTCAACCACCCCGAGAGCCTTGGCACTGGAACTTAAGGTCCCTGTGCGCTGTCCCTGTTGCTGCCTCCAAGGCTAAGCCAGAGCCTGCTCTTGATTGCTCTGGGTGGAGGTGCTGCCAGCCGGAAGGGATGCTGCCAGCTCTGACTGGCTTTGGGCACAACTCCCAAGGCCCCACAGGAATGGGGTGGGACCAGCTGGCACAGAAAAAGAGACGTCAGGCCCCAGGAAGTGCTGGGGCAGGACGTGGCGGGAGCTCACCTCATCCAGGGCTCCTACTCAGGCACTTGATGAATCAGACAGCTGTGAGAGTGCACAGTAATTGCACAGGGTGTATTCATCAAAGGTGCCCCAGGGTACAGAAATATGGCCTGCTGGGCAGACAGGAAGTGGAGGAGACAGGTCCATTGGCTGTGCCCATGCTTCCTCCTCACTCATCTCTTGGCTGGGTGCTGGGACCGGGGAACAGGGCTACATACATGCACTCTAATGCTGAGGACATTACCTGGAGCCTACCGCTCCTTGGCCTGGGGTGCAGCTTTAGTCTTACCCTCTGTGAAGGAGGAACCTGGGCTTTCCTGAAAAGACGTAGGTTTGCATCACAGGCTGCGTGACGTTGGGTGAGCATTTATTGTCTGTCCAGTGGGAGTCCACAGCCAGGATTAACTGAGAAAACTCTAGCATATGCTAAGTTCTTTGACCTCGCTGGTCTCTGCCACACTGTCCCTCAGTTCTGTGCAAGGTCATGGGCACTCAGAAGCCCTGAGTCTTGGAAGGGAGCTGTACACACCGGGAGAGAGCTTTCTGCTATGTGCTAGGCTCCTCTCACCTTCAAAGGAGCAGGCCGACCCTTGGGCAGAAGCTTGGTTCCAAAAGCTTCCAAGGGACTCTTGTGACCCTCAGGAATGGGAATGGGTGGCACTAGTGAGTCTGGGTATCTCCAGGCTTGGCAGGCAGTGGAGGAAGTGACCAGCCACCATTGTTGTGAGCTGGGTTGTAAGGCCCTGCTCTGCTACCTTGGGGACATGGTAGTGTCTGGGTTATTTTTCTTCCTCCTTGTGAATGTGTCAGACCCATTTTTTCACCCATAAGCAAGTGCTTGGTGTTCAGAGGAATTATGCTGTCTTGGCCCTGAGCTGCCTCTTGAGGTTTAAGCAAACCTGCAGCCCAGGGGAGCTGTGTGATGAATCCCTCTTGGGATTTGGGGTCAGATTGGCCCAGGGGATGAGTGCTATGGAAAGAGCCACAAGCCTTGGGGTTGTATGTTCTGGCTCAGAGGCCCAGCATGCTTTTTCTCCCCAGTCTGACTCAGTTTCCTTAGCTGTGATAGAGGACTCACACACCTGCAGGCGACAGTGAGATCACCGGACATCTGGTACGGACACAGGTGTCTCCCAGCATGGTGATGTGCTCCATGTCAACCCCTGGTTAGTTGGATGTGGGGGAGGCGTAACAAGAACCCTGGGTGCCAATGGAAGGGCTGGCTGTCTCCAGCTGGAGCAGTGAACTTCAGTGTTTTAACAAGGGTGAGAGCCACTGCTGCCATGTGTACCCAGCCCTTGGCACGCAGCAGTGTCTGGGAGGCACCTGACACGTGAGAGGCGTTGCTTCTGCAGGCCTCCATTTGGTTTCTAAGTCTCCAGGACAGCGTCCTCCTCCTTCAGCCCAGGTGAGCTCTTGGGCAGGTAGGTGTAGTCTTGGGGACCTGCCATCACTCTCAGATGCCTCACATCTGGTCAGCTGGAGGGGCAGCTCTTGTCTGCATTTTGGTTCCCTCCCCTTGTGTTCTCAGAATTCTCACTCATTCTTGAGCTGGGGTTGGCATCAGCAAGGGAGTGGGTCTGGGGACAGTCACCACAGGGCCTGCCTGGATGTGCCTTTTCACCAAGATTTGGATGCTGCATATACCTTTCCCTCCTGTATTTATATCCTACCAGCCACTAGGGCATGGACAAATGAATAACCTGCATGAAATGGAGACACAAAGAAGGTAAGAGATGGCATCCCCTTGGGAGGGCTTGGAAGGTACCCAGCATGTGGCTGATCAGAGTAAGAGCTTTGTCTGGGAAATCAAGGGCAAGCTGAGCCTTTGAGGTCCTTGGAGAGCAAACCTCTCATTTTCCAAGTAACCCTCTTCTGAGAAATTCTGCATTCATCAGGCAAAATTGATGAATACCAGCACTACACCAGCCATAGCTGTAGGTAGGGAAACAGAAGTGATAAGTCACAAGTTGAGGCTCTGTGTTCAGTGCAGGGGAGCAAGGCCCAGCTAATGATGGTATAGAGGGCCAAGGATCAGGAGGGGGAGTTCAAGGAGGGGCTACCCTGGACACTTTTGTTGTTGGGAGAAGAGTGAAGGATGTGTATTAGTCAGCATAGGCCAACTGCTATAACAAACACCCCTTCTTCTCAGTGGTGTAACACAATGCAAATTTATTTTGCTCTGAGTGATGCAGTCAGAGTTGAGATTCTGCTCAACTGCTCACTCAGGGTCCTAGGCTCCTTCTGTCTTGTGGCTCTGACCTCCTTTTAGGGCCCTGGTATCCTGGCCACTCAGGAGCCAATGGAGAAAGAAATGTCTGCAATCAGATGTGGGATAGGCCTGGAAATGGAGCACATCACCACTGCCCATGCTCCATTGGCCAGCACTCAGTCACATGATCCTACCTGCCTGCAAAGGAGTCTGGGAAATGTAGTCTAGCTTGTGCCCGGGAGGAAATGTCCAGGAAGTTTGGGAGGTGTGGTAAACAGCAGCAAGGCCTGTCACAGGAGGCTTCTGGGAGAAGGTAAAAGTGACTGGGTTGTTTAAAAAAAAAAAAAAAGTGGCTAGGAAGCCAGGGAACAGAAGACACTCTCCAGGCAAGAGTCAGCTTGGGCACGTCAGCTTGAGTGCCAGTCTCAGTTCAGGTTGCAATAACAAAATACCACAGCCTTGGTGGCTTATAACAGCGGATGTTTATTTCTCACAGTTCTGGAGGCCAGGACATTCAAAATCAGGGCAACAGTCTGTTTGGGTTCTGGTCAGGGCCCTCTTCCCACATGGTAGAGAGAGAGGACAGAGAGGGAGAGATGGAGAGAGAGGTTCTTAGAGAGTTGCTAACTGCAGCATAGATCCTGGCCTTATGACCTTCTCTAAGCCTAATCATCTCCTGAAGGCCCCACTTCCAAACACTATATTAGGAATAAAACTTCAACATATGCATTTTGGGAAGACATAAGCCTTCTGTCCACAACACACACCATGGACTGTTGGACCAAGCTTGGGGTCACTGTCTCCTTGGCATCTTGAGCAGGTTGGATCTGGAAGAACCTGAAGGAAACCTGGGGATGCAGGGCTGGGGTTTCAGCTGCCTGGGGCTGCAGAAACTGGGCTTGGCTCCAGGAAGGGGAGGAGGGACACAGATCTGGCCTGGGAGGGCCTGGGGAATGAGGGGATGTCTGCTCAGTGTGACACTGATATTGGGAGGAACATTCTTTTCTTGGTTGGGCGTGGGAAGGGCTGTGTCCACGGTCACCCTGAGCCCTGCTCATGTCCTGGCAGTACAAGTCATAAGGGATAGGGAGCCAGGGGATGCAGAGCTATGGGCTGGAGGAGGCCAAGGGTGTCTGTGTCCTCGGCCCAGGCCTCTCTTGCCTTTGTTTTCCTCCCAGTGCTCAGCTCACACCTGTACCCCGATGTGGGTCCAGTCACCTGCACCAGGGTGTCCATCAAACCCCCCTTGCTTGCCTGTAGGAAGGGTAGTACAGGGGGCCCTGGGGCTCCTGAGTGTCCTGGCTGTAGGAATGGGTGCTGAGTAGAGGCTTCTTGTTTACATCGGCCTCTGTCCAATTTGAACTTCAGGGCTTTTAACCCCCTTATGCAGTTGAGGATGCTGAGACTTTCATAGGGTCCCATATTTGCCCTGCCTTGCTCACTGTAGGCAGAAATCTGTATTTGAATCCTGTCCTCTTCCCTCCACCAAGCCCTCCCTGACTGCCCTGGGTGGCCATGATGTCTCCTTTGCCCCCAACTCTGGCCTCAGAGTCCTAGATGAGGGGAGGCCTGGAGGCTGGGGAGAGCAAGCTATTGGGTTAGCCATGTCTGCTTGTGTTCAGATGTATGCAGTTGTCAGCAGTTACCTCCCCTCTCTGGTCTCAGTGTACTTACATGGGAAATGGGTATTTCTCACATGGTAGGTTTCTGTGGGCTGATGTCTGGGAAGCCCCCAGCACAAGGCTTGAGGCACCTCAGCTCCCCGCCTCCTTCCCAATGTGGCCTTTGCCAGTCTCTCAGCTGGACTGGGTAGGGGTCACAGCCCCTCCCATCCCTTGACCCTGTCCCCAGAGTAGGGCCTAGAAGATCTGCCTCATCAGGCTTGAATGGGGGAGAGCTAGGCAGCCGCGTCTGGGCGGTGAGAGGCTATTTTGGGAGTGAGTCGGGGAAGGAGTGCTTTCCTTTGTTTGCGCTCTGAGATCACTGGAGGTGGCAGGGCGCGTTCCCCCCGGATGCATGGAGTGAGGGCTGAGCAGGAGACAGGGCATGGAAGGAGGCAGACTGTCACACTGCCTGACAGCCAGAGGCCCCTGGGGGCTTTGCCGGACCCCAACCTTGTCACCATCAGCCTCTTTCCATGCAGTGTCTGAGAGCGGGGGGTGGAAGAGTGGGGAACTCAGACTCTGACACACAGGACTTATTTCCGGCTCTGCCATCTGCCCGTGTGTCCACCCACCCACCGACCCGTTCACTTTCAGCCAACCATCCTCCCACCATCGTCCTCCCGTTTACCACTCATCCATGTGTCTGTTTGAATTATTTAGCTAGCCATCTATCCATCCATTTGTCCATCTATCTATCCGTCATCCATCCATCCTCCCTCCCTCTACCCTCCCTTCTCCCTCTACCATCCATCCATGCACCTTGCATCCACCTTCCATCTATCCATTATTTTTCCATCTATCCATTCTTTGTCTCTGCTCCCATCCTCTTTTCCCTTCTCTGTGCATACATTATCCATCCTTCATCTATCCTTTGTCATTCATCCTCCCTCTATTCTTCATCCATCCTCTCTTCATTTACCTTCCACCCATCCATCCTTAGCCGTTATTAATCCATCCACCCACCCATCCATCCTCCCTTCCACTTCCCTACTTCATCTATCCATCTATCTTCCATCCATTCATTCTTCCATCCTTCATCTTCCATCCATCCTCCAACCTCCCTCTTCCATCCATCCATCTTCTCCTCCTTCATCCTCCCTCCATCCTCCAACCATCCATTCCAAAGAAGAGGACAGAGGAAGGGGCCAAGTGCAGCAGGACACTGGGCACCAAGGTTCTGGTGGAATGTGCTTTACATGCAAATGTTAAAGACAACCCCGCCCTTCCCTTGCCCATAGAAGCAGATAATTCAGATAACCTTTTGCTGCTTCTAGGTTACTCTTGGTCTTGTCCAGTGTTTTCTCTTTTCTAAATAACAGTACCACCACCTTCTCTCTAGGGTGTTAAAACTGGAAAGCTGCTCCTGAGGGAGTTGTGGCAACAGGGTCTTGGGTACAGAGGTTCTCATCCTCCCAGCCGCTATGCTAATTTGCTGTGTGGCCTCTGAGGTACTGTCTTGCCTACTCTGGGCCTCCAGTGCCCCCTGGGAGAAAGAGAGGAAGTTGGGGCTTAGATTGCCTTTGAAGCCCTGGGAACTGGGGACTTGGGCATGGTGAAGCCTCCCTCAGCATGGAGCACTTCCAGGAGGGCAGCTCCAAGAGCAGAGCTGGCTGGTGGGGAGGTGGGAGCTCACTGCTGGCCTCTGGATTGCAAAGATGGATTTTTTTTTTGAGTTGATAATGCTACCTCCTGTTTGTAGAGTGATTTATGGGTTTTGAAAGCAGTTTCCCGAGTGTCTTCTTTGAGTTCTGAGTGTTGATGAAACAAAGATTTGCATTTGGTGGCAAGGTGGGGCCCTTCCAGGTCCTCGGGTAAGGGAGGGACTGAGTTTTGCATAGATTGAAAGCAAATATGACACAAAGACATGAAACCTTTCAGGTCCTCTTTCTATTATGGTATGATAAAGCCAAATGTGCATAGCATATGTTAATAACATTTTCCATTCCTGGCCATAAATTTGTGATATGTTATAATAAAATACTTATCAGAGCCCAACAGGACTGGTGCCTTTTTAAATGGGTCTTCACTGACTGGCAGAATCCACACATTCGCCACTGGGCTGTGCTGGGCAAAGTGCCAGGCAGGAGGACCATGCTTCTGTTCCTCATTGTATTCATGTGGTGAACTTCTTGTGGTCAACGTGCGCAGGAACGCCCAGCTGAACTGAGTTGGTGTGGTTCTGGGTGTAGAGGATCCACCTGAGGGTTGTTGCCGACACAACATGAAGGAGAACGGGAGCAGAAGATGAGGGCCGGCTTCTTCTCAGGTGAAGCTCTGTTGGGGCTGGTTCTCCTGAAGGGAACTCGGGCTGTTCTAGTTGCAGAAGGAGCTTGGGGCCTTACTGTGATTGGGGATGGCTGCTGTTTGCTTTGGGGAAGCTCTGGTTTTCATCTCAACTGTGAGTATTGTACTTTAGGCTCCAGTATAAACTTCTTCAGCCAGGCACGGACTCTTGGTGCAGACATGGACTTACATGGGACATTGCCTTGGGCTTCCAGCCCTTGACTGGATCTTTCAGGTCTCCAGTGCGTAGATAGATGTTCTATGCTCTTCCTGCATTTGGCTTGTGTGTGAATGTTGTAATGTGTAAATATCCTGTATTAAATCTGATCTCTTGCAAACCATTGATTCTAGAAAGGTAACTAATGCAGAAATTGGCATCGGAGAAGTGAGGTCCTTGCTGTGATGTTGCCTGGCCATGTGGCTTGAGCACCTTTGGAATTAATTTGGAAAGGTTTTGAGAGACCAGCCAAAGAGGCAGCCATGGAATGCTCTAAACTTATATGGGAGACTCTGGTCAGAGTGTGGAAAACCAGAGTACCTGATGGAAATGCTGCCAGTTAGGATGAGGCTTGGGAGGCCTCTGCTGAGAAAGGCTGCATTGGCTGCTGGATCCCAGGCAGAATATGTGTGCTTTGGCAGAGGTTGGTCTGCATTTTGCTTGTGTTTGGAGATACTGCCTGGGTGGCAGGAAAATTTCAGTGCAGTCTGGTGTTGGGATGTGTAGCATAGTTACTGTTGAGGGCTTTTGGCCAGATCTGTGTTGGAAATCAAGAGTGGAGAGCTAACAGGGTGACCCGGAGCATTTGGCCAGAGGAGAGCTATGGACTGCAAGGATGAACAAAGAACATAGTTATGGAGAAGAAGCAGGACAATGGAATACTGACCTGAGGCCTTTTACCAGAAGGGAAGAGTGTGTTTGGGGTGCAGGGGATCCTTTGAGGCATCTCTTAATGTGGCCATGCTCTGTTAAAGTTTATGGAAACCAAAGAGTTTTAAAATTTGAAGCCATATTTTTTGATATGAATGTGCTGTATTGGTATATTGTACTATGTAAACTATTGTTTTAGAACAAGAGGCAGAATGGTGTTGTATATTTGTATGTATATTTGTAATTTTTAGACATTTGTTTGTAATCAGTTTTGAGAATCCTTTGAACTTTTGTTTCTGATGTGGGAATGAGTGCAAAAAGAATTGTATTGTTAATGTAAATCTGAATAGACCAAGACATGTTAACTCTTTACAAATCTGCCACTGGAGACTATGGTTTAAAGAAATGTGTCTGGTTATCAAGTTGACCAGGGGTGGATTGTGGTGGACTGATTGTGGTCAATTTGAGCAAGGAGGCCCAGGTACTGAGGTGGTGTGGTTCTGGGTGTAGAGGATCCACCTGAGGATTGTTGCCGACCAAACATAAAGGAGAATGGGAGCAGAAGATAGGTACCAGGTGTTTCCCAGGAGCAGCTCTGTTGGGGCTGGTTCTCCTGAAGGGAACTTGGTTGTTCCCATCACAGAAGGTGCTCTGGGCCTTGCTGTCATCGGGGATGGCTGCTGTTTGCTTCAGAGGAGCTCTGGTCTTCATCTCCACTGTGAGTGTTGGATCTTGGCTCAGTATAGATTTCGTCAGCCTTTTAGTGCAGGTATGGACTTACATAAGACAGTGCCGTGGGCTCCCAGCCCTTGATTGGATCTTTCGGGTCTCCACTGCATAGCTAGGTATTCTACACTCTTCCTACATTTGGCTTGTATGTGTGGAATGTTGTAATTTGTAAATGTCCTGTATTAAATCTGATCTCTCATAAACCATTGACTCTAGAAAGCTAACTAATACAGTCCATAGCCTATGGATATTGGAAGTACAGTGCCCTTGCCTGTGTGGCAGTCGGCTTCATGCCTAGCCCTTGTGCTGTGACATTCTGGCTCCAGGACAGAGGGTGGAGCCCAGAATGTGCCTGGCCCTGCCCAGCCTCTGTGGTCCAGGCATCCAGGCCTGGGGAATGCCCAGACCTTGCCACCTGCCCCTGGTACTGATGGCTGCCAGCAGCTGACAGCGTTTGGCTGTACTGTGCTCTGTATATTTATGGACCTATAAAATATTAAGTAATCACCACACAGCACCTTTTCTCCTGAAAGCCCTTTAAGCTCTATATTTCCTTCATTTGGGAGGCAGAACAGATAATGTTTATTCAGTCTCCAGCTCCTGGTATGAGAGTCCACCCTTGGAAGATCACTGAGCAGGCACCCTCCCCTGACCCCCAGCAGCAGTGGAAGCCCCCCCACCTCTGTTTACCAGGAAGGGGTCCTGCTGCGAGGCAGCAGCAGGCTGGCAGCAGAGCAGAAGACCTCTCTACACACAAGCAGTTCCCCCATACGCACCGCTGCACACCACTGCACCCCACTGCCCAGCGTGGTCAAGGACTGGTCCTTAGTACACATAGATGATCCCCATTTAGGAGGCTTCATGTGCAGAAGTGGAGTACATTCAGGAGAAACTATGTTTCACATTTTGAGTTTTGCTGTTCTAGGCTAGGGATTTGTTACGTCAACCTAGATGCCAGGCAGTGGCAGCAGCTGCAGCTCCCAGTCGACCGCAGGTTTGCGAGGGGACACAGCTGTTCCACAGTGTGCTGTGTTGAAACTAAGGTGTTTGGTAGGACCACCGTGTTAGATGCATTTTTGATTTTCAATATTTCCAACTTACGCTGGGTTCCTTGAGCCACTGTAGCTCGAGGAGCATCTGTATTGAGTAGAAGGCAAGGACACAAAATGCCAGAGAGAGATGCCCTGAGGTGGGAGTGTGAGGCTGGAAACAGGAGACCTCGGCATGATTGGCTTGCAGTGGTTCATTTGGGAAATCAAGTCTTGAGCAACTCTGTATGCCAGATCCTGGGCTGTCTGGGCCCCTGTCTGCTGGGAGGGCACGGTGCCTGTGGAACCTTTAGGGTAGACGTGTTCAGTGTGCCCACCTGTGCTGTCATCTCATTTCATCTCTGTAAGCTGGGGATTGTGTGCCCCAGTTCCAAGGAGCACCGAGATGAGGACATCTGATACTTTCACAGGTAATGCAAGGAGTCTATGAGGTTGGGGAGTCAGGCAGTAGATCGGGTTGCAGGTCTTCTGGATCCAGGGGCTTCTCTCTGCAGTGGGGAGGTCGCACTGATGGGAGGGTCTCCTCCCTGGACTCTGACTCTTATCTCAGATAACTATCCCAGAGCAAAAGTTAGAGTCGAGTGGGGCTTGGGAGGCCCTGTGGGTTCGCCAGTGTCTCTTCCAGTGGTGCTGAGGGGGCTTGGTGCTGTCTGCTCTGTAGTTTGTAGAGAATGTCCAGCTCCACTCACGGAGGGCAGCGGAGGCCACTGTGTTTCTTGTACCGCTGACACCAGTCATGGTGGGACTCTGCCTTCCCCACTGGGTACAGGACCCTGATGACCTTCAGTCTCTCTCTGGGTCAATGCCAGACCCCCTTGTGCTCAGAAGTTAGGAGCTTCACAGTCCTGACGTGGGAAGGTCCTTTTTACTCTCCCTGCTGGAGGTCTGCTTCCTGCTTGAGAGCATGGGAGGAGGTGGCACAGGAATAGAGGGAGCAGCCACGGGCCTGAGGTATGCACAGGGACCCAGCACCACTTGATACCTTTTCCTGTCTTCTACTCTGACCCCCGCACTCTGCTGTTAATTGTGATAGATGCTTAATGAATTGTTGAGTGCACCGGGCTGAGTGCACAGTGTTCAGGGGAGATGTGATGGAGACTTGGACAGACAAGGAAATTCCCAGTATCTTGTGGAGTTGTGCTTGACCCACGTAGACCAAAACTGCTCCTAACTTGCTCCCTACAGTCTGCTCTTCAAATGGCATGTAGGATGAGCCACGGCAAATCCAACGTAGAGCTCTCCTGGGAGTCTTATTCTAGGTGAAATGAGCAGCCACTGGGGAGTTTTAGGCCACGTCCTTCTCATGGCCATGAGGCTTCACTTGATCTTAACTGCCTGGCTTCACAGTCACAGGCCCTTTGCATATGCTACTTCTGCCTGCTGTGCTTTCGCCAGGCAGCAGCCTGAGCCGCTTCCCCACTGATGGGAGGGAGGTAAGAATAGCGGGTCCTCCTCAGACTCCTCTCCTCATGCTTGCCTTTTTTCTCAGTGCTTGCAGAGCTCCTGTTCTGCTCTGGAGAGGTCGTGGTGGGGTGGGGTGGGTGGGGGAGCACTGTTGGTTGCCTATCAGGAAGTAGTGCTGGCTTATTTTCTGCTGTATCCCAAGACTGTAGAATGTGTTAAATGCTCAGCGCATACTCTGGATGAGTGACTGAAGCAGAGAGGTTAATTTGCCCAGAGTTTCACAGCTACAGACTGGTAGGGCTGGGCTTGGGAGCCTCATTGTCTTGCAGATACTAAGGAGTCATTGAAGGCTTCTGAGCAGGGGAGTGCCCTGCTGGCACAGTGCAGGAGGAAGGATTGGGGGTGGGAGCCAGACCAGCCAAGAGAAGCCGTGTATAGGGCCTTGGCTGCCCCAGGGTGTGATAAAGAACAGAGTAGGCAAGGCAGGGGCAGGAGGTGGGAAGAGGAGATGGCTTGCATCCAGGACACGTTTGGGAATGGAGTCATCCCAAGCTGATCATTGTTTGATATTGCTAACTCCATCGTCTTCCCACACCCACAGTGTCCACGTGCTGCCAGGCCCCCGGTCACATAGCCTGGGCTCATCTGTGGGGCTCCCGGCCACACCCCATGCCTCAGCATTTACGTAATTAAGCACACACTTCTGACTTGCCACTTGGCCAATTTTCCAGATCCCATTTACTTGAAAACTCTGTCATTTTTCACCAGCTGAGTGACAGTGAAAAAGGACGATTTAACTGGAACCCATCTGTCTTCGGTAGAAGTGGGCAGTTCTGCTCATTCATAGGTGGAAGTGCAGAGTGACACTTCTCAGGAGAAGGATACTGACTTGGCATCCTTGAGTTTCTCTTTTTTTCCTTTTAAGGCAGAGCACTTATAGAGGTGAGTGATGAAAAGTCACAGAAGTAGTTTTCCAGACTCCTGGGGCTTCTTTCTCTAGCCTTTGATTCAAGGGGAATGGAAGGTAGAGATTAGGGTCCAGGAAAAATAGAGGAGGCAGTGTGAACACCTAGCCAAGCCCCCAGGAGGCCACCAAATAGTCTCAGTTAGCCTGGGGGCAGATGGCTTTGATGGCCAACACTGCGCTGTGTCACAGCCGACCAGCACATTCCTGAGTCCTGTCGGGGCCTGGTGGTAGGTTCCTGGGGCAGAAGCTGTGTCCTTTGGCACTTGAAGCCAGGGAAGCGTTTTCCACTGGCCAATCCCACTTGCACAGGGTTCTGGGCAGAGACACAGCTCCTGGGTGTCAGGGTGGTGCCCTGGGTGTTTATGATCCATAGTGGTGATCATAGCGTTCCTGACTGTGTGCTGAGGTGGTGGCCACTGCCCAGTCCAGGGGGTAGGAGGCAGGCAGGCGGGTGGCCCACATCAGGGTGTGTGACATTGCATCTGCCAACTTCTTCCATGGGGTTGTTGTGGTAGCCCTGTCCCGCTCCTATTTTAATAGAGATAAAATACATGTAACATAAAATTGCCTATTTCAAAGTGCAACAGTTCACATTGTGCAACCACCAGCTCGCTTTCAAAACATTTCATCACTCTAAAGTAGTACCTCGTGCACATTAGCAGTCACTCTCCTGTGGTGATTGCTAACTGGCTTCCTGACTCAGTAAGTTTGGCTGTTGTGGACACTCCATATGAATGGAATCTTGAGTTATTTAGCCTACTGTGTCTGGCTTCTTTCATGTAACAATGTTTTCAAGGTTGGAGCTTTATGGTACTTTGTTTTTTTTTTAATGTCATAGTAACATTCCATTGTAGAAATGCACTGAGAGCAAGGGTGAGGTGCCCGAGGTCTTCCCCACGCCCTCCACCTTGGGGCACCATGGTCCCTTGTGGAATGCCTCCTGTGCCCCCCTTGGGCCCTGCCAGAAGGGTCTGTGGTACTTGGTTCCTATCGTGCATCTTTTGTTCCTCCCTATGCACATAACGCCCCAAACTGGCTTCTCCCAGGCAACTTAGGCCACCACAGCCACCATGGGTGTCACGAAATCAAGTTGGTGTGTCACAGCTAAAGTATTATAAAATGAGACAGAAAAGAACAGAATCTTTCAATAGAACAGGAAATCCGGGGGCACCACTGGAAGGGTAAATGCTGTTCTACAACACTTTGGCCCCGTATACTGGGCCACAGGACAGGATTCTAAGTCTGTCTCTTTGCAAGTGTCAGGTCTGCCTGTCTGGGTTTAATGTTGACTCTGAACCTCTAAGCTGGGGACACTGGCTTGTTCCTTCTTGGTCAAACAGGGACAATAAGGATGGTTTTCATATCCATACCTGAAGCTGTTATTTCAGAATGGCCCGTGTGTGTCTGGCCCTTCCTAATAACCCCAGTCATAAAGCCAGATGATTGCTGTTTCTGGGAAAGTTACCAGCCACCAAGCTGGGATGCGGTGGGGATCAGTGTTGTTTGGACCAGGATGATGCTGCCTGGCTTGGAGAGCTGGAGTCCTGGAGCTCAGCCTGGGACTGCAGGAGGTGGAGGAGGAGGCTGAACCAGGACTTGCTGCTGCCAGTCTCAAAGTGAGGACACCCAGAAGCAGGGAGGAAGCCCAGGCCACACTGAAGGCAAACCGCTTTGCGACACGGACCTCTTTCTTTACCTGGGGCTAGGCGCTGTGCAAGTCCTCACCCTGGGGCCCTCAGGGCCTCACAGCAAAGGGCAAGAACTCTCATTTGTTGTCACCTACTGCATGCTGGGCACTGTGTCCACTGCACCTGCAGAAGGAGGCAACAAGTAGGCAGAGCACTGCAGGCAAGTGAGAGGCTGCCTTACATCCATTTGGCCCTTGGAAAGGAGAGGGGCCGGTCTTCTGTGCTGCTGTTTGAGTGCTGTGGGGTAAGGGCTGTTATTCTTCCACCTCGGCACGGAGCACACCAGTCTCCAGTGAGCCGAGGCAGGTGTCTATGGCAGGGCCAGCCCTCGGCCACCTGTCAGCCTCCCTGAAATTCTGGGAGAGTGAGCCCCAGAAATAAGGACTTGACTGTCCTGCTGCCAGTGAGGCTGGTCCTCCAAGAGGATGGAGAGAGGTTGCCACCAGATACCAGGTTCCCTTCTGTTTCTGTGTCCCTTGTGAGGATCCTGGCTCCATTCTCCACTGAGGTGGAGGGGAGATAAGGTTTAAATTTGAGTCTGAAATGATATTTGTAGGTTTTCTTGAGGTTGCCATTCATGGGAAGGGACTGAAAACCTGTAGACTCTTTCCCAGATGTCCCTAAGGGGTGGTAGGAAAAGAAGTGTCACCAAGCGTGGCTGAGGCAGTAACTGCATCCTGGATGCTCCGTCCTGTGCATTCAAGGCCCTGCTGTGAGGTGTGGGTATGTTTGTGATTGCGGTGCCTTCCTGATGCAAGGAATCTCTTACTACAAAATGTCCTTTCCCTCCAGTGACATGTTTTTGTCTTAGACCCCATTTCACCAGATGGCAGTGTAGCTGCTCCAGCTTCTTGGTCAGTTTGCATGCTGTATCTTGTTTCTATCTGATTTACACTCCACACTCTCATATGCTTAGCCATGTAGTTACCTTTACCAGCGTTCTTTACTTCTTCGTAGATTTCAGTTTCTAATCCAAGCCCTTTCATTTCAGCCTGAAGGACTCTCTTTAATATTTCTTGCAGGGCAGGTCTGTTCTTTCAGTATTTTAAAAAATCTAGCCATGCCTTAGTTTCTGTTTGGTTTGAAGGGTAGTTTTGCTGGATATAGAATTCATGGTTGACTGTCATTGTCTGCCCTGTGGCTGTGCCATGCCTGTACCCTCAGCCTTCCATGGTTTTGGATTCTAAGTCAGGTGTGAATCTCATTTAAGAGCACTTCTATGTGACAAATTAATCTTGAAAGAAACAAAAGCATTTAGGAATTTTAATAGTTTAACTATGATATATCCAGGTGACACTCTCTTGATGTTTATCTTTTTTGGTGGTTTTTAACTTTTCAGCTATACAGTTTAATCCAATTTGGAAGCTTTTCACCAGTATTTCCCGGATAGTCTTTCTGAGTTTTTCTTTCCTCTCCTTCTAGAACTCTTATGACATGAACACTGGATCCTTTACTGTAGCCTTGTAGCCTCCGAGTCTTCATTTTTCTTCATCTTTTTGACTTTCTTTTCTGCAGACTGGGTGGTCTCAATGGACTTGTCTCCGAGTTCACTGATTTCTTCTTCTACCTGTTCAAATTTGCTGTTTATCCCATAGTGAAGTTTTCATTTTAGTTATTGTACTTCTCAAGCCCAGGATTTCCATTTGTTTTTAAAATTGCTTTATTGAGGTATAATTGACATGTTAAAAGCTGTATGTATTTAATGAAAACAATTCAGTGAAATTGGGGATAAGTGCACATCCATGGAACCAATGCCATCATCAAGACCATAGATATATCCGTACTTCCCAAAGTTTACGCTCACTCCCTTTGTTGTTGTTGTTGTTGTTGTTAGGGTGAGTGTATTTTAAGAATACTTAACTTAGGATCTACCTTCTTAGCTGTAGGTCTTCCAGGATTGTTAGCAGTATGCCCTATGCTGTGTTACTGATGCCCAGAATTTATTTAGGTTGCATAAGGTAACTTGTACCCTTTGATCATCATCTCACTTTTGCTTCCCTTTGGCTATGTCAAGCATCGTTCTACTCTCTGCTTGTGTGAATTTGAGTCTTTTAGATTCCACCTATAAGTGAGATCATGTAGTATTTCTTTGTCTGAGTGATTTCACTTAACATAATGTCCTCCAAGTCCATCCCTGTTGTCACAAACAGCAGGATCATCTTCTCTCTCTCTCTCATTAAAATTTGAGGATAAAAAGTGCAAGATCAGCCGTGGCAGCTTAGTGCAATATTGTCTCAAAATAAAAAGGGTGGGAGATGTAGCTAATTGCTTCTTAGGTTCAGTCCCCGGTACAAAATGTCCGTCTCTTTACTGATACTTTCTTAGTTGAGATGTTGCTCTTACATTTTCAATCTTGAGACATGGTTTCTTTCAGATCTTCAAACATATTTATGATGCTTGGTCAGTGAATGGTCAGCTAATGACTGGGCAGAGATATCCTTAAATATTTTGAGTAAGCTGGGTGTGGTGGCACACTCCTGTAATCCCAGCACTTGGGAGGTTGATGCAGGAGGACTGCTGTGAGTTCAAGGCCAGCCTGAACTACAAAGTGAGACCCTGTCCCCCTCCAAAAAATCTTGAGTAAGCCTGTGAATCTCCCGTCTTTTGCAGGGGAATCTGTGTGTGTGTGTATACAATCAATGCTCTAGTAGGCCATTGGCAACTCTGTCCCTGCCTTTATTTCCTGCTTGTACAGAAAACCTCAAAGTAGGATGAGATAGTGAGGACATCTCAAGTTTTCTGGGATTTGTATTGCTTTATACATACATGTGATGTTCAAGATTCCTCAGAATGTGTCTGATCTTTCTGAAGCCTTCTATGAATTTCACATTCCCCAGATTTTTTTCAGTTTTTGATCAGCTTCTTGTTTTCCACCACTAGTAATGCCACTTCAGGCAGCTATGTTATTAAACAGTTGCTTCTGATTGTTTTCAGCACACATGCTGGGGATGTGGTTTCTCACTGAATGAGCTCTGAGTGAGGTCCCATACAAACTATGGGGTAGAGCTTGTCAGGTAGCTGCCCAACATGACGGATAGTTACAGTTCTTAGGGAATGGGTTTTTGGCAAGCTCTAAGCACACTGCACACCCCTACGCTCATGACTGCTGCTCCTTACAGTCACTGTGATGGTTCATTTGCTGTTTTTCAAGGCTGCAATAGAACTGTGAAGGGGCATGAGGTTAGGGCATGTGAAGACACCGTAATCTCTTCTTTCTTACTGAGGTGGAGTTTTTCTTTATAACAGCAGTTTCTTTGTAACTGCTGCTCAGATGGTTGCAAATTTTCATTTTTAGAATCAGAAGAAGCTGACTTGACAGTGTTTTGTGGAAGGCCTGATCCAGGAAAGCCCTTCTGAAAGGTAGTTGAAGTTCTATGATCCCAGAACATATTGGGTCAGGAATGGGTCACCAGTGGGGACTGAGATCTACGTCTGCTGGAAGGAAGGGGCTATAGTGAGGGTTAGAGAGTGTCTGGATTCCACCAGGCATGAGGCTGAAGAAGCCATGCTTCCCTGGGGCATGTGATGAATCCCACCCCAGCCTGAAGGCTCCAGTCCTGGCTATGACCCTCCTCACACAAGAGTAGCTGAGGCTGTGGGGTCTTGGAGCTGCAGACGACAGTGGGCTGCCACTTGTGGGAAGTCTGAGCTGGGGCAAGTCACTCCCCTCCTGGAGTATTTCTGTGCCAAGAAAATGGGAGCAACCACCTTAAGTAGTTGGGCACGTTGTGAGAAGACAGATGTCTTTACTGCTAGGACCCTGTCCTTAGGAAAGGGGACAAAAAGAATATTTATTTTCAAATCTCTTGCAGTGCTCAGCTCAAATCCTGATGCTTAATTGGTTTCTGGTCTTTGTAAGTAGAATGAATAAAATCTCAAGGACCAGAAATGGTGTGCTTTTGGATAAATCACAAATGGTTATTAGCAACAGAAGCAAATTGGAGTTCAACAGATTCCCTATTTAGTCTACTTAATAGGTGAAGAAATTATGGTACTTGAAGTTGATAAAGAATTAAAATGTTTGTAAAGAATTTTTATTGGCAATAGAATAGCATAAACATTTCTTTATAAGTAGGAAAAAAAAGGCTACATAATTTCTCACATACAGTTTGCTCTCAGCCATGGAAGACATATTTAGGAAAAGAACTCAGAGGAAATATAACAAAAATGCTCTTAGGGTTGCCTCTTGAGTGATGGGATTGTAATTTTTCCTGCTTCTTCATATTTCTCCTTTTAAAAAACACTGTGATTCTCTTCGGTGAGCAAGTATTATTCCTGTAATCTGCAAATTGCAAAATGGAAAAAATCTAAAAAGTAGAAAATAAAGAGAAGTGGCTGGAAGTCTAGGAGATAATTATCAGGATAACATAGGTGGGGATTTTTCCATTTCTTCGTTTCGGTCTGTTGATCTCTATAAGGTTAGGTGAGTTGCCCAAGGTCGCATAGCTGAGACATGGAGGGGCACCACCAGGACCGGGTCTTCTCTACCATAATTACAGAGTAATTATGACCACTGTGCTTCCCCCTGGCCATGCCAGTCTACCTCCCTTGCTGGTGGTGTTTAACTCTGGCAGTTGATGGGAATTGGCAGTGACAGAGGCAGAAGTGTCTGCCCTGGCAACTGTCACCCTTGGTACTTTTGGGGGGGAAGGGTACCAAGGGCAAGGCTGTGATTGAGCATGATTGTCTCCCTGTGAGGCCAGGGCCAAGAAGCTTAAATCTGGAGGTATTTGATTTGGTGACCTTGTTGGCTTCCATCCAAACCACATTGCTCCTGGAAATCCATCTAACTTCCCATCTCCGGACAGCCCCAGAAACTGATACCACACTCCAAGCTCACCTCATGTGTGTGACTCTGGAGCCCCAGCTTGGGTGGTTCTGCACTGCAGGGTACAGAGCCTGCGCTTGGGTGGTGATTCCATGGGGCAGGGCCTGGAATTTGGTGCTTGACCACCACCCAGGATACCCCATGTGCAGTGTGCCATACTTCGAGAAACACTCGTCCAGAGAGTATGAATGACTGGTGCCTCCACAGAAGGAGTCATGAGATTTTGCAAAAGGACATGTGGGTGGCCAGGAGTTGGCTCTGGAGAGGAGATGACCCAGTCGGACTTCCAGGTGCTCCGGACTTACCTCTGTGTGATATGCATGATGGCCATCTAAAGGCTAGGGTGAAGAGGAGGTCATATTTCCTTCTCCTGGAGAGCTGAGAAAACCAAGGCCCATGGAGGCCAAGTGATTTTTGCTCACAGCCACATGGCTAGTATGAGCACCATGTCCAACCTTCAGCTTAGCCGGTGCAGGACGCTTCCATAGGTCACCTCCATCCCGTCTCTTCATGGGGTAAGTAATGCTGTGGAGACAGGTTGGGTTGGGAGAACATGGGCACAGGGAGTTGGCTTTGGTGTTTGCTGACACTTGAGGGCCTGCTGAGAGCTCCTTTAACTGTTAGCTCTGGCCTCTGAGTAAGAAGTTCGGTAGTAGGTGGGGTGTTGTTTTTAGACTTCTACTGACCTGGCGCTGTCCTTTCAGGGTTTAGGGACTTTGCCAGTGTGTCCCACGTGGCCCTCGCAGCCACACCAGGTGGGAAAAGGTTCTCTGGAGAGGATGGGAGCTCCCACTCCCCCAGGTCTGTGGCCTTTCCAGGCAGTCTCTCATGGGTTAGCAGGTGCTGCCTCCCTGTAGCCAATCTGTGGTGGTCAGAAGGGGTCCTGTCCAGCCAGCTAGAGGAAACTTGTACAGGGGCCACAGAAGCTGGGCTAGTCCTCATATTCCTGGGGCTGAGGCTTTGGTTAGGAGCAGCCCAGAGCCTGTCTGTCCTGGAGGAGTGGCTGTTTGGGCAGCCAGCCTGCTCTTCCCTGGACATATGGCGACCTCTCTGCTTCAGCTCTTCTGGCATAGGTTGGTCCCAGGGCCTGAGCTGTTAACAAGGCAGATGCTCCCAGGGCCACCCCTCATCCCCAGACAGCTGGGCAGCCAGGCTAATTACATGGGCTTTGGAAAGAGGACCGGGGCCAGCCTCTGTCCAGAAACACTTCCTCCAGTAGGGACCAGGGGCCTGCACTGACCCTTTGCCACCATCCCCTTCTTCTCCAGTACTGGTCGGAGGGTTTACCCTGCGGGACCCTGGGCAGTGGCAGTCTGTCTGTGCCTCAGTGCTTCACCTGAGGATACCAAAGCTCTCTGTCCTCACTCATTTCCTTGTAATACCCTCGTAACTGCTGTGCCCTCTGCTGAGCAGGTGGCTGGGCTGAGCTTTGAGGACAGTGCCCACACTGTCTTTGTCAGTAGTTTAAGTTCTCTTGTGCCTGGAGCTTCGTAGTGTGAGCTGTCTTGGGCACAGGACCCAACCCACCATCACCGTCACTGTCGTCAGCACTGTCTTGGGCTCTCCAGTGCCTAGAACAGTGCCTGGCTTATGTCATTATCAGTGTTGCCATCAGTGATGCAGTTGTCAATATTGTCATTGTCTTGGGCTATGGTGCCTATAATGGAGCCTGACATGTCATCTTTGTCATTGTCACAGTCATTGTGGTCACCACCTTTGGCTCCACAGTGCCTGAGCTGTCAGTATCATCACCTAGTAATTGCCCATTGAACAGATGAAGGAATGAAATGTGTCCATGTGTGCCAGGCCTTGGGGATGCAGGGGTGAAAGGGACAACTCTGTTCCCCACCCTGGATGTGGCAGTCACTTCACCTGAGGGTGGCTGTGTTTCCTCGGGCATCCTGAGCCCCTGGCCCAGTGTCAGGGCCCCTGCTTTCCTGACATCCACCCACCTCCTCAAAGCCCGGCTCCTCCCCAAGGCCCAGCTCTGTACCTGCTCTTCTCAGCTGGCCCCTTCTGTGTCATAAGTAGAACCCCATCACAGCAGCAGGGGTGACAAGGGGACAGCAGTTTGGGTAGGTAGGTCTGGTTTTGAATCTGCATTTTGCCATGTTACCACCTCGGTGACCCTGGCCTCAGTTTCCCTGTCTATAATATGGAGGGGTTCTTAATCCCTCCCAGTGGGACTCTGGCAGGTGGCTAATGTTTGCTATGTATTTTGTGTTTTTTAAAAATCATTTATCCATTTGTTTAGCCATCTTTTATTGAGGTTCTACTGTGCAACAGACAATGGGGTGCACACTGTAGGGAGAGATTCTGGGGTGGGGATGGCCTGGGCTCGCCTGCTCACTACTAGCTGGCTGCTCACCTCACCTTTCAGGGGTCCTGGTCCAGCCAGGGGTAGCTGTGGTAGATACCAGGGCAGCACTTCCCCCTGTCAGTGACCCCCTCCATTGTCGGTCCCTTCCTGTGCCCAGGCCTGGCTCCTTAGATACGTCCTAGAAGCTTTTTGTACACACAGGTCCCCACACCTTGAAAGAGGGTTCTTGTCCCCTCACCTGAGGAGGACAGACCTGGGCTGATTGCCGCCTTTATGACCTACCTGCCGCTTGCCTCCACCCAAAGACCCCACTTCCCCATCAACCAAGGGCAGATGCTAACAGGAGACACCAAAAC